>JAQBSW010007733.1:0-38798 GCA_029291075.1 Eudiplozoon nipponicum | reverse complement strand
ACATTGTATTACAAAATCAACCCGGCATGACCGTAACATTAAATTTTTCAATAAAAACATTTATTTACTTGACGAACATTAATGATAAATCTTCTAAATAGGGCTTAAATTTTTCTTGAAAATATAAGTGCCGGAATTTCCCCACAAAATTAGTAATATCGCGTAACTTTGGCAAATGAAGATAATTATATAATTCTTTCGTCGCGTATTCTTTCCATAGCTCAGTATAATTATTATGTTTATACTCCCTCTTCGAAAAGGCTTTTAAATAAATAAAGAATTTCAATATCTAATAGATGGTTCACACATTTTTAGTGCGTTATGATATCGTCCATTTTTATTTTGTTCTTGAGATTATTTTGTTCAATATTTCAATGTCATTAATATTTTACAATCTTGTTTTTTTTTCAATGTTATTTTCGATAAAATGTTAACTATATAAGAGTTATATTATAATCTCCTCCTTCTTCTTATATATATATATATATATATATAATATTATATTATTATATATTAGTGTTTGAATTTATAATTTACACTGGTAATACTCAAGAATGGTACACATAATGTCTGTTTATGTCGTAAACGGGTGTAACCGTATTTGTGTGTATAAAGGAATTCCTCAAATTTATTTCAATATTTGACATCACTGGCATTAATTATTGATAATAATAAAGGTTTATTTTATTAAGAATAATAAAAAGTTTAAAAATGCTGGTGTTGCGTACCGTTCGAAAATTCCGCTTTCGCCGGGTGAGTTCCCGTCGAAAAAAAGAATTATTAGCAAACAAATATATTACAGATTTTATTGCTTTTTCGCCGAGGTGTATATATGAGCGAGGGGAAAGTTTCGTCAGCTGTTATCGGGTTAGTAGTACCGGAAGCATTCTGGAGATCGGGCGCAGTCACCGAGACACCCCGACGTCTTCAACCGGTCCCACGTACCGGCGAATGGCTATTACAAGGATTATCTAATGTGCCACTACTTGTTCCTGCACCAGTTATTTCCCAAATGCCAACGAATGCACTATGTCGGATATGGCAAGAATGTTTCATCTGAAAGAAAAAATGGCGCGAACCATTTATACTGTTCTAGTCCTTTCTACCTTGAATTTCAATTTTCCATATATTACTGTCGAACTCAAGTCATGGGCTAGATTTATGCGTGTAGTTTTGCGCATAGATATGGTTCACACTGTTTCTTGTTAGTAGAATTTATATTTTATTTATAGTGCAAAATCAGCAGCGATATTTTTCGTTATCACACAATTTCTGCACATATGGTAGAATATTTCCATGATAAACGACCTCTATAAGGTATGAATATTAATATGAATTGGGTTATAACTTAAATTAAATGATCTATATCTTGAATTGAAGACGCAGTATGAAGAGCATGCCGATGATTTCTTTTTAATGAGGGGTTTCGCAATCGAATATTGTACGATTTGTTATCATGATGCATATACATGTATTTGTAACTAATATTTCAATCAGTTGCGATGTTTATAGCTATGGCCTCAGTGGCTAATACTGCATTCCGAGCATTACGTGCCTATAATCTCGCGGCAAATTCTCTACAGCACGCGATGAGTTTCCACAGTGAGAAACCAGCTCGCTGAATTATTATATCAAGGTTGCAACATCCCTGACTCCATTACTCATTTACATATGTTAGTATAAACTAAGAATTGTATAGCGTAGGCAATTCAACGGTAGATCGGTTTCGTCCTTATTGGGAACTCATCATATTAATCCTAAAATTTAATTAAATGAATTGTCTTTCCAATTATGTGTAAAGGTCACTTAGTCTATACTAACAAATGGGTCAAGTTTTACATAAAGATCGCAAACTTGATTAAAAAAGAATTTTATTGCCGCTCGCGTAAATCACGTTTAATTATAGACCAACACTTTGAGAAAGAGAGTGCAATGATGGAAAAGAATATGATATACACATTGATTCCATGTTACCATAAGAAACATAACAAAGGTGATAATGATGGCAAATAATAATAATAATTAATGTGATGGTGAGTGGGGAGGATAATTGAGCATATTTACCTAGATAACAATAAAGAAATTAGGTAACACCATTATACATAAGAATTGCTTTAAGAAGTGTTTACTGTAATACCGCCATAAACACAAACAAACACGCAGCTAACTTGCCCAACTAAGAAAAAGAAAGTCACGAAGAAGATTTAGTATAGAGATCACTGAAGCTGACTTTTTGATGTAATACCGCGCAAGGTTATCAACCAGCTTTTCACTCAAGTCGCCTATCCTGGAAAAAGAGTAACTATCAAATTTTCAATTTGATGGATTTCAACTTTATCTTACATTTTAGTGAAGCTAGACTATCATACAACTGATAATAATTTTCTACACCTTCGCCATTTATGGAGAAACGCGACGCGTCACCTGCATGCGCAAGTTTATTATATGTATGCTAGGAGACTTGCCTTTGAGTTGATTGGTTTATTATTCGAGTATCATTGCTTGAGAAACATAGCACATGGAACCAACGTAGTCATTTCTAGACGTATTCTACGATCGACCGCGCCAGAAAAAACAAATAATTTCCATCAACGCTTTCAGCGGTCACGATTTTAAGTTTTTTCAATAGATACTCCAGTAGAAAGAACTGTTCTCCACTTAGCGCCAGATTGTTGGCCGATTTTTGACATGTTAGAAATAGAAGTCGACTACATCCAAATAATATAGTAATGGATCCACTGCCTCGCCAGATTTGTCCACGCGCTTAATATATTTTTATTGGAAAGCCTTGCGCGATAGCGACATTGAGTTGAGCCTGTAGCGATCTTGTTATATTCTAATAGAATCATCTGTACTATTCTTTACTAGTTAAAAGTAGAGTTAGTTGCGAGGTTTGGTTTGATTGTCATATGAAAGTATTATGCTGAATTTGTCTTGGTCTGATTATGCTTATAATAGGCTCTTGTCTAGGTAAATATATTCAATATAAATTTAGTACTCTCCTTTACTAATAATTTGTGTGCTTAAATTATTATATTTCTGCCATCATTTATAAAATTCCTTGTTTTTATTGCTCTTCTTAGTAGTATCAGGAAGTATACAAGTGGATTTTGTATTTCTCTGTGCATGATGACATTTATTGATGTGGCCAAATAGTAGCCGAAAATGAATTACCACATAACTTTACTATTTATTTTGCTTCTGATCCGTGTTTTAAATTCAACGAAACAAATAAAATGCAACTGATACTACGGTAAGTTCAGCCGAAATATCTTGACAAAGAAATACTTATATTTATGTCTGTCTACCTTTTTTTTAAGGTCGCGAACTTACAAACACTGATCCATTATGTACATACATGTGTCAGTATAAACATGGAAAAAGGCAATTATCCAGTAGATAGATTCGTCCTTATTAGAACTCATATTGTCCAGAATTTGCCATAGACGAGGCTGAATCTGGCACGTACGCTTGGGATATGGTGCCTGTATTACTTTTTACCAATTTCGCAATCTTGATTAAA
Source organism: Eudiplozoon nipponicum (assembly GCA_029291075.1). NCBI lineage: Eukaryota > Metazoa > Platyhelminthes > Monogenea > Mazocraeidea > Diplozoidae > Eudiplozoon > Eudiplozoon nipponicum. The sequence goes on along the minus strand of JAQBSW010007733.1, from coordinate 35,275 downwards.
AATTAATTAGTTGCTAATGCCTTGTATTGCTATACATCATGATGCCAGCAATCGGCCAAAAATTTTTGATTGGTGCGCACTCTGTTAAAAAGAAATCATCGGTGTGTTAACGCAAAGTTCGTACCCAGATTTAATTTCGACACTTTGCGTTTGTAATAGACAGCACATGGTGTTATTTTTTCGTGCCGTCCAGAATGCAGACTTGAAGACGATTTCGTCGTAGGATTGGGGTCGATCTAGACTATGCAAGCGATTTTATTATTATTTGACAATGAGAATCGTTTCAGGCGACACTTTTATAGATTATCATTGCTGCCTTCGGAAAAGGAAATCCGCACTCTAAAGTGTAATATATATTGGACAATCTATTACCAACTAATCTCCTGCGGCTTTCAAACACATCATTCGGGTGTACTTGTTGGCTCGTTTACACGCAGGTGAGTATCGAGATAAATACAATTCGTAATTGGCCATATCTCAAGTATCTTTATAAAACCATAGACTTCTGGAAAGCAATTATAATCCATCTATTTAAATGTTTTATCTCGAGTCCATTTATCACTGGCAGTCATATTGGAACAATAATCTTTCTGAATATGAGTAATAGGAACAAAATCAATTAGTTAAATACACATTGTCTCGTAAGTAATTATGCAAATAATATAATAAACGCAATATTTACTTTTGAAACAGTACATTGGTAAATCTGGATCTTGAAGACGATATCGTATTACAGTTCGACAAACGAAGACAGGCCATTTTGACAGATACAGTTTTATCCGTTTGTATGAAATTCACAAACAAGATTATGGAACTACTTATCATTATTAATTACTTTGACTTCGTAGCTCCCAGTTGATGGTCTGGAGAGATACTATGGCTTGGTAGTTGTAATAGGAAATTTGAGTTACGATGAGCAAGAGGAGTGAGCATTGACTAAATTCTTCATTTTATTTAAAAAGCAAGAGTTTGCTTCTGCGGTCGTAAAAAAGTATTTACGTGCAGTTTTATTGTAATTTAGTAAAATATAATTGTTTACAATTGTATAACACCATCGAAAAATTTACTGAAATGTAAGATTGCATATTTAATTTATTATTTCAAAAATATTTATAGGAATACGGCCAGAGTTTAGATGTTAGCACAAATAAATACTAATTACATTAGTGTTGAGCACTCTGGAAATTTATTTTAGAACAGTAGTGTTGTTCGATATCAGTAAAATCGCCATCAATAAGTAATCCTCTATCGTTAAATTTTAATTTCACAGTTGCTGTTCCAATGTGTTAACTACTTGTTCATTGTAGTTTAATGTAGTTTTAGCACGCAGATTGTCAAATGTGCTGATATGGTAAGGGTCTAAATCCTCCGGTTTTATTAATGCATGATCAACATCATCTTGTAGAAGTAAATTTGTATTTTCTTCATAAAAATATCAATCCAACAAGGTTAGAGTCTTGAATAGGTTACAAAATTTCGTATAGAAGTTGGAAAATAATTTCAGGTCAAATTCATCTTGTAACTGTGTGTTAAATAGTTATTCATTAAGATTATAATGATAGCCATTCAACATTTTGTCTATTTAATGTGAAAGGTCGTAATAGTAAGAAAATGACATTAATTTGTATAAACAATGTTCACAGTTGTTACACGAAATCTATGTTATTAACGGGATTTAAATAGTGTGGTGCCGATTATATTGCTTACGAATTGCAAAATTAGGTTAGACGGGTCACAATGCCAATATGCACATTCAGCCTTATAAAAGTCAAGTGACTAATGATCTTAAGCCATATAACAGAAAGCGAAAAATATTTTGTGTAAAAACGTTCCAAATGATAATTTGCATCAAAAAATTTTTTTCAGAGAAAGGTATAAAAATTGTTGTTATAGCATAGTACCAGTTACTTCGCGAGAATATAATATCAAGATAACCACAGAGTAGAAGCTGAACCTCTTCATACTATTATGGCCAAGTCAGCATTAGGGCAAGGCAAAAGCAACATAAAGTTAAATACATGAACATAACGACAATCAATTTCTTTAATTCAAACGGATTGTTTAAACTAACGTTTCAGTAACACATTTATGACAATATATGTGAATCGAATCATAAGGTTAGAAATTAACGCCTATTTGTAAATTAAATATGTCCTTGTACGATTACTGATAAAGAAGCGAATTCGAGTCCTTATGTTTAAGCTGATAGCAATTGTACATATGCAGGAAACTAAATACGTTAATTATGTCAAATTAATAATGATTCGAGACATATTAAAGCGGGAAATTAGCATAAAATTGATAATCATCACTTCCGAGTTATGACACCACAATAAATTGATATATTTTGTGTATGGTTCATGGCAACTTTCTTGGAATATATCCCGCTAATATATGATATCTATGTCATGCAGAAATCAGAATATTGAATTATTACTTTCAAGAGTATCACTAAAGCGTAAAGACAAGTTACCCTTGAAACTATAAGTAATGACAATGACAACAGAATAATTTTGAAAACAAATTATTAAAGGAGAGTGATTTATTATAGAGACAAAATCCTAGTATATATTATCTAGATCCAGATTACGCGAGACAAACTAAAAATTCAGTTTAGCAAAGCAAAGATTGTAAATAAAACTCCTTGTAATTTTCACTGCATCATTACACATAAATCCACTCAATCTGCTGAATTCAAAGTAGGTCATTGTAAATGATTGTATTCAGAAAGCTCGAATTGATAAAGATATCAGTAAAGGGTTTCAACCAGTGTTATGTTTGATAGACTAAATTCGACGGATTCATACAATTTCTTTGAATCGTAGTTGGCTTTATGTTAGTACGTGGATCACTCCACTAACGTGGGATTCCTATACTGTCTTCTTGAGCGGTTGACTTTACTTGTTTCAGTCATTTCAACATTTGTTCAACTCAGCTTTCAATACTAGGGTAAGAAAATAATTTATTGGGCAATAGATAAGATTTCATGCACAATTAATGGAAGTCTGTTTCCATAAGGAGCATTTTTTGATCGACTCCAACAGTTACGTTTCTTCAAACACTGACTAATCACAAGCTGCTCACTTAGTTCAATTTCGAATAGCAACGTCTTACTCAACGATAATAAAACAAACGCATAAAATACGATCTTAAGGCGGTGAAACACTGCTCTTCCATAAATAAAAAATACCTAGTATTCGCGATTAATTCGATAGTGCTGCCATGTGGTCTATACACTAACTACGTCCAGTCGCAAAGAATGGGCGGAGAGTGATACTGTATAAGTATTGTTGAAGAGGGCGCTTTCATAGCTGAAAGACGAAATCAACGATCGTGTTAATCAATACGTGGTGGCCTGAATTCCGTTTGTCGAATAACAAAATATAAATTGCATAAGCCAAGATGGAGCATTGATTGTACTCAAGCATCTGAACGTATGGAAAGTACTATAGTAAAGCATCTGCCCAAACAAAAATTGAGTACTGCATGATAGTCACGTTGTGCGTTAATCTGTTGTAGACAACGCAATTTGAATTTCGTGTAGGAGCACGGCGTTTTCTTTTACAAATTGTTGGCACACCAATTTTCGACATAAAATCGAAAAGAATGTACGGCTTCGCCGGAAACATTATTGAATCCGCTGTCGGAGAGTTAGGTATAGTTGTTGTAAAAACTTGTTCGATATTATTAACTGAAATTCTCATGTTCTTCTCTCACGCAAATCGATAAGATTGCGTAAGATCTATAAATAACTGTCGAAGTCGGGCTTGGTTATCATCATCATCATCATCATCATCATCATGTCATAAAGCCAAAGCTAGTTGCCATAGCAATATTAAGAAGTGAACAATATATATATATTATTGCTATATATATATATATATATATATATATATATATATATATATATATATATTAAATGTAATGATAGAAATAATATTTTTTTAGACAAATTCATTAGTGAGATTTACGAGAGTGAGCATAAGAATATCTAAGTTACTTTCATAAATTTATATCGGGATAACTCACAAGAAGATAACATCACTGTATGTTATGGTTAAAACATATTTAATCATGAACACATATAATTATGGTTATCACATAAATGATTGTCGACTCACCTTAGTAAGCGGCAATATCCATTTCATATAGTATGATAAACCATTTGTCAATGCTCGCTATCCCCCTAGATAAGTTCGAAAGCAATGCCTGCACTCGTTGTGAGTAGTTAACTCCTGATGGTTATTCGAGATTAACATAGTCATTGCGCATGCTTTCGGGAATCAGACGCAGGCGTAAATTTATGAAATGTTCAGCCTATTTATCGGTTATTATTATTTGACTAATGTACAGTTTCCTCTCTTTGTTATTTTTCTGGCCTGTTGCCAGTTCTAACAGCAGCACCATATCTATCTCGGTTCATCGGGCAATATTCCATAGACTGCTCGGCATGTCATATTTATACGAGTATTATAAAGACGATCTAACTGGAATTTAGCGCGTTTGATAAACCATAAACTATACAAAATTTTCCATGACTATTTCTAAGAAATTCCACAATACTAATTAGTAGTATATGCATTGCGCATGGTTATACTTATAAATGCGATTTTTCAGTCATTTAGACCGATGTCCTTTAACTTTAGAATAACTTTATATTTAATTTGAAAATGGTTGCCGAGTTTATTAAATCTTCATTTCCAAACTGCAATAAGTGTATGATTCGAATCGACAAAATGTCCCAAGCGATATCATGGATAACAATGCAATCTATATTAATGGCCATTATTGATCTAATTTCAGGGTTGAGGACGGCGTATCAATACCTATAGCCCCGTAGCACTAAATAAGCTCACTATTGAGGCACATCCTAGTATTTTCCGCGTAGCCGAGTCCCAGCATATTTTATGCTGAACTTGAGCATTCGTTTTAATCATACCAAAAGTTCCGAATAGAATCTCTATTTTTATAAAGAACTTGTGTCAGAAAGTAATAGCTACTGTCTGTGCTACACATATAACGAATTGAAGAAGTTGCATTAAGGTTTTCTGGTATTGAATATTGTGGATATATATTGAACAAGGTCAACTGTTTATAGAGATTTATTTAGTTAAACAACATGGACTTCATTGGTGGTTCACATGGTCAATTTTCTGGTCTGTGGGTCTGTCACCCCGGTAATAGTAGTACAATCTTTTCGGTTCTGCTAGGATATATCCATTATTTAAAATGAAGCCTTGGGTTTGGTTTAATCTATGCATTAAAAAACCCAGTAAGCATCGGTAGTGACGGAATAGTGTGCTAGACTCCAATGCGTAGCCTGACGCTTGGGATTTTTCGTTACTGGCGGCCTTGACAGATAGTGCCTATAGCCAATAATCTAAACGAAAGAATAAAACTAAACTATGAATTGGCGACATATTTTCTTGGCAATAATCTATTGAGACTAGATTACATTGTTTCTTTAAACTTACTTAATTGTTTATCATGGTCATCAGATTAACACTTCGATTGTTTAATCTTTCAAGTGTGACATTGTTATATTGAATTTTTTAATATCAGTTTCAGAGTTTATTATAAGACACGGAATCTACAATATATACATACAAGAAAAGTGGTAAAAACTATTTACATTGGTCTATTTACCTTACTATATCCATTGTTACAATTGCTAGTGCTCATCTTCTAAGGTTTTTTGCAAGACCATAAAGACCTACATGCCATGCAAGTGAAGTCATTGAACACACTGCAAATATATATATATATATATATATATATATATATATATATATATATATATATATATATATATATATATATATATATATAAATTAAAAGTTGTAATGCAATTGATAAAGCCGTCTGGCTCCGCTTGTGCGTATTCATATACTTGTTGTACTGCCGCGACCACAGCACCCAACATGCGCTCGAAAGTCTCCTCATATGCCAATAGCGCCGCATTAAATGAAACTTTCAGTTATATTACCATATATGCTGTCTTCATTTGGCTGTTTGGCACTGTTATCTTACCTATCGTCGCCACTTGATCGTAGGGTGGGAAAATGCTAATTTTGGACTGCTAAGTGCAATAAATGTTTACGTGAAGTTCATTTCGTTCTAAGTATACACTATTAAATTATTTTATTTACTGATCGCGCAATTATATAAATAGTATAATAATATGTAAATTCTGAAAAGCAAATCACCCTATTCCTTTAAGTATCGACGCGACACCGTAATCGCTTTTTGCCAAGCCAAATGTTGCCCTGATTTTTTGCAAACTGTATTTGTGATAATTTTGTTTTTTACTGTAATCGCTCTTAAATTAATCAATATACTGTACCAGTTTAAACGGGAATTAGCTAATCTATTTTCGTCGGCTACATTAAATTCCCATAATTTTCCGTTGCCATTCTTTCTCTGTTCAGGCTGTAAACTGCAGGTAAGAATCGTTACAGATCAGTTCAGAGGTTGACGATCCAATTACACAGCCTGCCAAATACGATTGGGGCGTGGGAAAATTGATGGGCGCATCAACCAGCCGAATTTGCCGGTGATGCTGGACTTCGACCTGGTCTTCCTCGGGAATAACGACGGTTCCATCGAAGCTCGAGCATATACTATTATCATAGGATTAGCTTTGATGAAGTTTTTTGGCATAGCTGGCGGTACCTTTCTGCATATGGATAGTCATGCCAAAATAAATTTTATCTCCCGAAACTTATGCCCACGGTTATATGCATTGCAAGTAGAAGTGACACTCACAAATTATCCTCAACTGATCTTTCATTTAACTGTAGGGTCAAAGCTTACATTTATCTTATCTTCATTTGGTTACTGGTAAATCTGGGTAGCAAGCATTCCTTTGTGATCAGCTATAAAATGATATTTATAAAGAGCTTACTAAAAAGAAAACATTATTAATGAAGCAAACAAGAGAAAAAAATTTACATCAAAATTAATTTCAGAAATGTTATATCAGACAACACAATTCAAAAGACGAATTTATTTGTCAGAGAAAATCATCGCCAATAGCATTACAAGCAAACATCATTTAAAGCACCTGATGCTTCAGTCGCATAGGCGATTTAGCTTCTATTTTCACCTAACTGTGACAAATTCAATTACTATGAAATATCAACACTGATTTCACGATATTTTACTTATCGTTTCATAGAAAAAACTCGTATTAATTTGCTAACTTAAGAAAAAATTTCTAGAGAATAGCATAAACAAGAAATCTAGGCACACGAATCTAGCATGATTCGAAGCTGTTATTATCGCTTATAAAAAAGTGCTAACATGCAAATGTTGATCTCTATCACATTTTTTCGTTGTATCTGCACATCCACATCGATTGTGTTTACAGATGACAGCAAAGGCTATTTCTTCTCAAACAAAAAGTCTCTCTATTTAAGTAGAGAACGAGTCAAATGTAAACTTGGTTATGGCTGGCATGAGTAGCTCAAGGCGACACTTAAGCGATGTAGAATTATTTGCGCGGTGGGCAGAAACCAATTGCGCCATGATAATAGAGTAGTTTTATAGCGCAAAAGTATGATTATAATTTCAGTAGCAAATACAAATCGCCAGGTGAGACGTCGTTGCACTGCGTTGCCAGCCCCCAGTCGGACTGAATGGATCATGTCATATGGTAGCCGCATCCAAAGTTAAACGCTTTGCAATCAGTATATTCGGAATTATTTATTATTCATTGATACATATGCGCATCATTAACAAATAAAAATATAGCTCTGCGAATTGAAAGTTAACTGTCTTTGATTGTGAGAATTAAACATATTCGAATAAAATAATATATTAATACGGGTGTTATTGTAAAATGTTGAGGCTCTCTTATATCGGCAGAAGACTTATTTAAATGCTCTGATAGTTCAGCTTAATATTGTAGATCTTGAGCATACAATCGTTTTTGCAAGTTCATCTTGATTCCATATTGGGTATAGAAGTGGAATAGCTTTCGCATATAATACCTATTTTACTTGCAACATACCGCGCAAATAGGCCGGATACTCGTTATCGAAAAGATAATTTGTTTAAAACCATCTAAAATCTCGATAAAATTGCAATCTTTACAAAAGGACTGAGTATGATCGATTTTCTTAAAGTTGACTTCGTCAATTCTGAGCGTGTCGCAATAGCCAACGCTTGGAATGCAAAACTAAATATTATCCTTTCTGCGCGAAGTCATTTACCCGCATCTGATTCTGCTGCGGATGGCGGCGTTGACTTGTCTATTTCATACTATATGGAATAAAGTATATAATAATCGGCTGTTTATCACCCATCTTCAAAAAGGCTTCCGTGCGAGAAGCCGTAGTGTTGTGAAAGGTCGTTTTTAAAGGTAATTTATTGATTAGATCATGCTCGCTTCGTTTGAATCACATACTAGAGAAGAACAGATAGATTCCATCAAGGAAGTGATATAGATAATATGTTTGTCTTAAGATTTGATCACATTGTATATCGTCCAACAATACATTTCTTGTAAAATCTCTATAAGTCCATTTAAATTTCATCGCAATCGATTTGTTTGCTCTGATCATCAAATCCTATAAATATTATACGTGTTCTCTCTACAATATCTGTCAGTAAAGTTTTCACTATGGTTGAGACGTCAGGATTCTCTTACTCTCTGTTTTACTTTGTATAGATGGGAAGTTATTATGGACTAAACTCTTTTCCATGTGTTTAAGATGCGTCGTCGAGTCTCTTCATACAACCTTTTTAAATAATTGCGAATATTGTATAACAACAGTCTGTGACAACATTTGTCAGATTAGCATCTGTCGTTTTTATTTCTGAATGAAATTCATCATTTAATATTTCTCTACAGGATTTCTTATCAATTATTTTGAGGAAAATTGAATAATTGGTAGATTGACAAATCTTGGTATCTTTTATTAGACCCAGACAATATAAGTGACTATGACGAGACTCACTATCAAACATTTTTATATTGTTCCATCATCTAGCTGACAATATAAATATATACATCTATTAAAAATGATTACGATGGCCGCTATATTTTCGTTGAAGAAGGAAAACAGCAGGTAACGTTTGGCTATTATGTTAGGCTTAGAGACCAAAATTTATGTATTTTTTGCTCATTTAAATTGTCATATAATGTAATGCATTGAAGTATTGTATTTGTAAGCCAAAAGTTTCATAAGAACATTGCTTCAAATAAATCTCTATTCCTTTCAATTTCGTCCTTTCACATATTTTAGGTGCATCTATTTAATCGAGGAATTTATTTGTCGTTGTTATAATATGGTAACTCAACTTACCGTTTATATTTTGGCAGACAAAATATGAAAATTATCTATACTAATTCAGTAGCTTAAACAAAATATATTTAAATAAGTTTTTTATATCAAGAAGCACATAAAATATATGCGTAGCATAAAAAAGCCACCGGGAAGATAAACCGCGGGCATTTAAATACAGTCAATAAAACCTCAAATGATAATGCAAATATACACTCAGCTAACAAATAACTCTTTTAAATGTTATATTTTCACCATGCCTATTTGTATACTTACTACTTTACTTTATTGTGGCTTCGACTTCCTTTCGCTAAGTTGCCCTGGAGCTTGGGAATTTGGTATTAGTGTTTCACACTCGAAGTGATTTGTATACCACTTTCGATTACGCATCGCGAAATTCATTTCATACGCTAGTGAAACTGGGCTTTTTCGGAGTCGATACATGCGCCACTACCGCTGTCTGAAGTGAACAGGCTCGCGGGCCGCCAACACCGAATAAAGCGATGTTAACATCCACTGATCGTATTTGGAAATTTCAAGAAAGTGCTCATAGTAAAACAGACAGTTAGATTCCATCAACGGTGATAGCCCGGTAACGTCTACTTATTCATTCAGTTTTATTTTTCAGCGGAGTTTCACATTCTTCCTCAGCCACACGTAGGTTGTAGCACCGAGTTGTTAGCCACAAAATATCGTATATGACTTGTTTGTCTGAAGTCAGATTGTACACATGTGCTCATAAATCTCTGGTTGGAAATCCGCGATATGACATTGAATCGAAGTTTCAGCGGCATCTTTTGCCGCAGATTTTCAATTTTAATTCTCTTTGTAAATACAGAGCTCACTGCAGGTTTAATAATACCGTGAAAACAATCGGCATTGCCACCCTTGTCTTAAAAGTCGATATCATTTGTAAGCCACATTTCTGATATTTCCCAGGCAGTAATTATCCAACATCCCTTTAAAATCACTTTCCTTCTTTTAATTACTTTCTTTCTTATCTATTAATTGTTATATCATTATTGAAGCATGAGTAATCCAAAATCTGTAGTACTCAGTTCGTTGTATTATGATGACGAACGTACTGGTCTCACTCGGGTTCGAGTGATTACAGAGGTCAAATCTGCCATCATGTTTTTAGTGCATCTGTGCTAGCTGGCACGACACACGTGGGCACTGAAAATACACACATATTATATGATCGATCCAGGGCTGCTCTGTTTTCTGTACTGGCTGGATATTTTGGGTAATGCCGGTTAGCAACAGGCGGTAAATACATATTCGCTGTCAAGCCATTGTAGAGTAGTTACGACCGACGACTGTTTCCTCTTATTGGCATACACGTCAATGAAGATGTATCTCCGTGGAGCGCCGAATTTCGTGAGTATATTATGCAATGATCCAAGATGCTATGACGGTCTACGGGCCAATACTGGCGCGGAGCCACAGGTGAGCCATGGTTTAGATGGTTGTGCACTACGGAGTATACTGTTCTGTCGATGAGTAGGCGTTAGATATATAAAGTGTCTTAAATCATATAGTATGCCAGATGCTTAAGCTGACTGCGAAAGGCTGGTTATCTGCTTATGTAAAGATCTGCCTTATTTGCATCAGTTATTTATTATTTTCATATTTCACTTCTACAGGACATAGATACTGTTTGTTGATCACACTCAACAGGATTTTGCCAAATTTCTTGATAGATAATGATTTAATGGAGATCTTTGCACTTATTCCTGACTTTTAATGGGCCAGTAGTATAGTAGTTAATCAGATATTACTGGAATGCCGCAATATATACGTATATAAAGCGATTTCTACAATTCTTTTTGAAATTTGTTTATGAGCTTGAGTAAACAAGGAAAGTCGTCGAACAACATAACAGTAAACTGCCGGGTAGGCAAAAAATGCAACAGTTAGGTGCAAATCCCATAATATCGTACCGGAACCGTAAATCGTACTTCATTATCAGTGGTTAGCAAACGATGCCGAAGTCTCGGAAAAGTGACGAGATCAAAATCTGTCAGTCAGGAAGACAAATTGATGCGAGATTGATATCAATCGGATCTTGCGAAACTGATAGTAAAATTGATTAATAGTGATTCATCGACTTTCAGACTCAACTAGTTTCTTTCATTTCAGTATACTGAGATTAAAATCCACTTTCTAATATGCATCGAAGCAGGTAAAAATAATATCTGGGAATTATGCAGAATACAGCGCCACCAGGTTCAGAACCCGGGTTGTTCGATTGGCAATACCCGTTTTGATGTTGCGCATATCTGTTTCAACTTGTCATGGAATGCTTTTAATATTACCTTTAAATTAATACTTTATTTTATCATACAGTGAATATGCGATGAGATGAAAATTGATTTTTTAAAATAAGATTTAATTTATTTATCGATCTCAATCATAAAATATTTATAACATGTTCAGTAGTCTATTAGTCTGCGTAGATTGATTGCACATTCCAGTCACATGTTAGACAGTGTTTAGGAGTCTACGTAAACAATAACTTTTTAGTACAATGTAATTTCAGTTGATCGACTTCGCGGTTGTTTTTCCATTGGCGTTGCTCACTGGAATACATAGAACAGAAGGCTGCAGCTTCTTTGGTTTAGCTCCAAAGGCTACAACAGTAAATATAACTAAACTAATTTATACTTAAATAAACAGCGATAACGCAATTGTCGTTAATGGATAATCAAATTCTTACTGCCGCAAGTTCAACTATAAGAAAACGACAGCAAGTTCTCGTTTTCACCGTTCAACATACAGCTGTAGAAACATTAGGCAATCTTTCAAACAGTTGTCAGTTGCCTGTTTAGATAAAGTTCAGACACTCAGACTGCGTTGTTTTATTCCCACATTTGCCACAGCCGCCGATCAGTTTCGCTGGTCTCACGCATTTAACGCTTTTTTCCGGCCAGGGCAGTACTTGATCATCCAATTACGGAATGTCGTTCAAATTATCCCTGCGAAATTGCAATATTTCCGTTATCGCGTTCTTAACAGTCCATTTCAGCGCGTTTCCGCACAGATGGCAGTTCGTACCCTCGTGACACTCTAGTCATCATGATAATAGAATCAATCTAATTCAAAGATAACAGCGCGAGTCTTCTGGCGCGGGCAGGACATATTAGTTCTGGTCATTACAGTTGGTGTAGACTCGTAAGATAATTTAATTCCGCATTTTATAATAAATAGGTATTTTTCTCGTCGTCTAATCGTAGAAGGTGTTTGTCGACTGCCGCGTGCCTCTAAATAGTTACAATGTCCCGATCTATTCCCGTTGACTTCAGGCTTGAGGGCGCAGCTGCTTGTCATCTCGATTATGATTGCCGGAAGTTCAACATTTAATTTGAATCCACAAATTTGCTTCATTTTATTTTTAATTTAATATCGTAAACAATCGCAGCAGTTTATTGCATCTAATTAGCATTTATCAAATTGTAGCTTTTAGTCATCTGATACTTAAATTTCGCAAATCGGCATGGTTGATCGACATTTTCATTTATTTTTAAATAATTGTTTCAAATGGTACTATTCTTTCAATAGAGATTAATGCTGCTTATTTACCAGAACCTTGTTCAATTGTATCTCTTCCTACATATGTCAGCATCGAAATGTTTCTTAACGTAAATTTACAGAACATTGTTGTTCTTTAGATGGCACGTTTTCGCAGTGAAATTTTCCATTGTTTTTTTTGCTAAAAAATCTTTGATAGGCAGTTACACAAGCATAAATAGATATATTTAGTTTTATTATTCATTCAGTATTATCGGCACTTGAAAATGTTTAATTGTGCCAGAATTTTCATAACGTTTGAACAGTGAATATGATGAAATGGAAAGCTTATGTAGACATATAGTTCAATTTTTGTTTGATTTCACATAAACCTACATTAATTAAGAGATACACTATTATACAATTAAAAATGAAATCCAACCAGCCAAATTTAAGAATAAAGATGTTGTATTTGCCTTGCAATTTACATATAGTTATAAGTATGACTCATTGCCTGCACATTGCTGTTATGTTTTCTGAACTTATTTACATTTTGACTTGTTTTCACTATCATTAATTTTTTTTTATCACTCTGTTGCAAAATCTACCTGTTTTCATAATTCAAATCTCATTGTGGACTGTTGAAAATCTTTTGTTCAGGACACGCATACACACGCTAACTTACATATTCGCCCTTATATAATAACAGTCTACGAGACACTTGAATCGTGCTAACACCACATACCGCAATAGCTGTGCCAACACACAGGCGAGACTTTCGAAAAAAATATTTGCAAAATAGTGTTCGAAGCCACAACAGTATAGCCAACAAATTCAATAAAGTAAATTCAACCATAACAAAATATTCGATAGCCACATTATATTTCAACACCGATTATCTGTGAGCACAAGCAAGTTCCATAAAATTTCATAAGCGTTCATATAGATCCAATAAAACACGAGCAATTTTTATTAATACTCCACTACCTAGCGCTCACCTAACATAATAATCTGTGATTGAGCCCTGACTTGCATTTCTGAAGGAATATACTAAAACTGGAACGCACTATCACGATCTGACACCACACAAACACCCCTACGGTATCTTATCCCTACCGGTTCACTCTGTTGACATACAACTATCATGACCTAAAATCTAATTGAAATGCATAGCTATACTACTAAATAACTAGTCGTGTATTTCATAAACACTGATGTTTCGAAACAAATCATCGTGCGACTAAAATACAATATCATTCAAACTTCAGAATATCTACTTCAAATCTATACCAAATCCATTAATACCATATTATTATATTCGGGGTTATAGAAAACAGGGATATTATAGCATGTCGAAAATTTCATCTCGATTGAGACCTGATAAACTGAAGACAGCAAACTCCAAACAGCGTTCCTACGCCATCGTCAGTTGTCACCGACGCGGAAACGAGATATTCTGTACAAAAAACAAACTAAAGTCTCTCTACAATGAATGACCGATTTTTTAGTTTCTGAGATGAAAATGGGGAGGTAACTCAAATTCAAAATAGTGTTCTGAAGATTATTAGGTACCGAAATTAGTCCATAGTTACTCACCGCGAGTCTCATAAATTCCTCCTTCTCAAACGTAACAACATGATAGCCAATTTATTTTCCACACAGAATGTACTAAGTATTAATATTTAAAGCTTATCTCGTGGTTGAACATGAATGGAACGTAATCTGCCAGGAAGATTATTTTCCTTAGCGTAATCAAAAACAGATTTTTCGAACTCATTGGAATAACTAAATTATTTCGACTTACGAATATCAAGCACTATAATTTACGAAATATAAAAACGCTGGAAATACGCAAATAAAGAACCCATGGAGATGTACAAATCTAAATAAATCCAAATAAACGATTTCAAATTATAAATATTGTCTTGGTTTTTCTGTTTTTTCTTTTTCGAAATAGTCTCCTTAAATATTAAAGCAAAAAAGCAGCCATCACGAACTGCTGATTTAGTGGCATTTGTCTATTTTCACTTAAATAGAAAATGGTTATCCTGATAGAACCGAGCAGTTTTACAATCGTCTTCACATCTTGTCTTAGATCTAAATAATTTGATTGAAGTACATCTTTTGCACCAATTAGTCGGCCGTTCATCACAACGAAATGCGGGAACGTACTAATAAGCAGATTTTGCATTATTCACTAATAACACGCTGGGTAACAGTATATTTTACTGCTAAAAGTGAAACAAACTAAAAATATTTTTAACATAACATTTAGCCATTGTAACGCGATTGCATATATCTTAAAGGTGTGTACATCCAACTTGCTACATGCGAGTTACGAATTAACAGGACAGCCTGTTGAAGAACTTCATGATTACAAATTTTGGTTGCAGGCTCCCACCTATTAGTATTTGTGTTTTCAGTTCAGCTTTTGGGATCCTACCTACATACTAAAAGTCAAACTATTAGTCTCGCCCTAAATGAAATAATATTATCTCTAATTTAACACGGCATTCATGATCAAGACATTCATGGCAATAAATTGACAATTAGCCAGAAGCTGGTATTCACTGTTTTTACGGCGTGACTCCACACAATAAATAAATTACTTGTTCCAAGATCAGCGTTATATTATATCAGAACACAAGGCAAGTGTTGAAAGATATATTGCGCACGTTGCAATCGTTTATTATGGAGAGAAATACAAAAATGGGTAGCAAACGAAAATTTACAAACCAGCTGGAAGTACGATACTGGGTGTGTCCGAAAACTCCGGTTTTACAGACCGCTGTATATTTATATGATGATCATATTCATCAATGTTTTCGGTCTGTCTATTTTGGACTAGCCATGTAGGTTTTTATTTTTAATAAGTGCATGACTGTATGTGTAATCAATTTATTTTCTAATCACGACTCAGCAGATTATAGAGGAATGACATGATAACCTAATGTTGATAAGCTTGCTCAGAAAATTGAAATTTAACGATAATAAAGCAATCTCGATATATTGCGTTTATTAAATTCAATTCAATTTACGTTGCACTCAATGATAAAATATCAACTTGCCGTTAACTGTGCTGCATAATAATCAAGGTTGTTACACGGTGAATTTACCATTCGTTTGGTTGTCGCAATTTGTCTTTCTGCTGCGCCCACGTTGCCAGCATCGCATTGTGTTGATTTTTTGGGTTTTCACACATTGCTGTTAGAGGGAGACGAGCAGCCAATCTCCAACGGGTTGCTGTGGATTTCAACGCCACTGAACCACAACCCAAAGTGTCAACCAGAGCTGGTCACAAGGGTTGTGAGTTCTGACACCGTTACATAAACACGATCTTCCGGACTCTGTTAGCATCTCTGAACAGTGTTGGCTCACGCCTGTGTTTCCAACTACTTCTTGTAATCGTATTGATTTCATTGCTGGGGCGACATTTTTAACATAACATTCAATATTGTAATGCGATTATATCTTAAAGATGTACTCCTCCAACTTGTATGCCAGTTATATGCGCTGTTACTGCATGTGACAAATTACGATACAAATAAAAAATCTTATTAACCCGGTTTAATAGACCGCTGTATTATTAGTTTATATCATATATTCATCAATATTTCAATCTATTTTGGACTGCCATGGTTAAATAGTGGCAGGCGATTTTAATAAAGTTACGACTGTGAAATAATCAATTTATTTTTAATCATGACTAGCAGATTATTTGAGTGAATGACAGTAGTTTGATACCAGTATACTCCAGAAATTGAAATTTAACGATACAAGTAATCAGATATTGTTTGATTAAATCACCAATTTACAAGCATGTATTCACGAGAAAAATCGAAATTTCGTTGCGCCAACAATAAAGCGCATGTAATCAAGGCTATTTAAGTTACGTGACATAGCACGTGTTGTTTCTCGCATACATTTTACAGCCATCATTGGCAATTTCAGTCACGCCAATCTTTGCTGCTGCAGCTAACGAGAATATTGTTATTTAACTCTAACGGGTTTATTTCAGCGGGTTAACGCCACAACAGAAGGAACCACAACCCAAGTCAACCCAGAGCTGGTCTCAAGCGTCTAGGAGTTACTTCGTTGTTAATAAACTGAATTTCGGAATTTTCCAGAGAATCTAAGAACGTTGCTGTTTCCCCGCTAGCTCGTCTTCCAGGCTCTCCAACTTGCAACGTCGCATGGCATTTATTTCAGCTGGGCGTTTACATTCTTAACATAACATTCACGCTGTACGCGATTGAATATATCTTAAAGATGTAATTTCCAGAATAGAGCAAAGTTACATGTGTTATGAAATAGTTCAGAGAAATTGGCTAAAGATCAATGATACAAATGATAATCTGATGGTTACATCGTATTAATTTATATGATGATCACATACGGCGAATTTGCCCGCTTTTGACTGCCATGGCAGGCGATTTTAATAACGTCTGTGAAATAATCACTTTTTCTAACATGATCTTCAAGCAGATTATAAAGGAATCGGAATGCCGATATCATGTAATATTTCAGAAATTGAAACGTTGAAATCACTCAGCATGATACTGCACGCCTGTTAATTGATGACAAACAAATTATTTTTTACACGGAATATGTTAAGTAAGAAGACACAGAAACTTGAATTTTGAGAATGCACAATGCAAATGCTCCCAATCAGCTGAATCTTTGCAGAGTTAGATAATGATTGATTATTAGTTCTTTATATTGTACGATTTATTTCCATTCTACTCAACGCCATTATCTGAAATATACTGCGCACTTGTTTGCCGATATTACCGAAGCGAATCGGGTCAGGAAATTATGTAAATCTAAAGAATTGATGGAAATAATAAAATGAAGTGTGTCTTATCAATAGCATTTAAAATAAGGTTAGATTTGCTGATGTTGTTCAATTCATCACTGAAAATCTGTCAAAGACTTTGACAAATCGGTGAAGTAATCCTGACTAGATAGCAAACTCCCATAGATCACAGTACATAGCGAAAAATCGCTGCGGATAAAACTGAGAATCGATGCAGTATCGTTCTGATTACAACCACGGAATGAAAAAGCTATTTTTATGGATCAACTTGACTTTCGCGATCAGCAACCAGATTTGTTATTGACAGTGATTTACTGATAAAATTAATGTTAACAAAATTCTATATCGATTGATAATTTACTTTAACTCGAAGGAGTTTTCTGCACAGAATTTTGAAGAATGGGAAATTAATTGATTACAATTACTTATTAGTATAAATCGCCGCCGTGTAGCCAATTGCCATTGATTATAGACTAATTCATTATCCTCTTCACTTTGAAGATAGTAGAACGACGATACCAGATCATTTAGAATATGTTGCCGGCTGATTTTGGTATAGTCAACATACTTACGAAAGATAGATCCACAATTACACATGCTTCCTCTATGTGGAAATATAATACACTAAAGGAGACGTTATATTCATTACTCTATTCTTATAGATATCTCAAAGTTGGCTGACTTGGTTAGGGATGCTATTTTAACTTTACTAATTGACGAATATCGATCCGAATTTTTAGATTACTTAGATAATATTTATAACGAAGAATGCTCAAACATCTGATATCGTCTCGAAACACAGTAAAAGTGGAATTCCACAAAGAACAAGTTTAAATACTTCATTACAATGTGTTTTGCACATCTGGAAACTAGACAATCCTGTCGAGTTTGAAAATTCGCCGATGACGGAAAATCTTCAATTGACTTGTACAGCCGCTCTCCAAAAAATAATGTGACATTCAGATTAGTAGGATTTAAGTAGATTATTTCCGATATCCTTTGTGGGCTGTGAATGTGAGAATGTTGACGTTTCCGTGTTGTCAGAACAGAATAAATCGTATCGATTTTATGATGCTGTGATTAATGATGTTTCTGAGATCTTCGCTATAAATTAAGGATTTAAGCATAACTATTCATCGTAGGCTTCCGCCGAGACATTGCTGATAGTAGGCAGTACGATGGGATTTAATTCATTAAATTGAAATATCTATCGAATGATAGCACTTAAATGTACATGGTCAGATTGTGATCGATTAGAATATAGTGCTGTTATTGGAATTATTGTAATGGTTTACGTGTAGAAGTTGCAAGAAAGCTTTTCGCGAAACAACTTGCATTTCATCTGCCATATTAATTGTGATTTAAATACTGCAACTTTGTCTGGATGATGTTATTGCATAAAGTTTTCAATTTTGTTGACTTGTGCCTATATGAATTCAGAAGATTGATTATTTAGCTCATCTGACCTCGGCAATATCTTCCTTCATTGGTAAGTTTTATTACTTTTCATTAATCAATTGCAAAGGGGCTTGAGAAACGCCTATCTAAGATGTTCCTTTAAATTTTTATGTAGCCACTAAAATTAGTTAATTCCGATGAAATTTTTAATTTGACAGGTATTAGTTATTTATATCAGACGACAATATAATTTTTATATTTAAGTTCTGTCTTATTAAAAATTGAAAATTATATCATTATGATTAGCAACAACACAAAAATAATCAAATGCAAAATCATGCACTCAATTTTGTTTTACACTCGACCTTAATTTTCCTATTTCGATGATTACTATTACTTTATAGCCGAACTTTCGATGTTGACAATAAAATACACTAGCAGTTTCACTACATGAGACTAATTGTACATATTTAGTGAGATGTGATATCTATTAATATTGTATATTTTCAATATTATTATTATTTTAATGGAATATGTAAAATTCAAATAAAGATATTCTATTCTATTCTATTCTATTCTATTCTATTCTATTCTATTCTATTCTATTCTATTCTATTCTATTCTATTCTATTCTATTCTATTCTATTCTATTCTATTCTATTCTATTCTATTCTATTCTATTCTATTCTATTCTATTCTATTCTATTCTATTCTATTCTATTCTATTCTATTCTATTCTATTCTATTCTATTCTATTCTATTCTATTCTATTCTATTCTATTCTATTCTATTCTATTCTATTCTATTCTATTCTATTCTATTCTATTCTATTCTATTCTATTCTATTCTATTCTATTCTATTCTATTCTATTCTATTCTATTCTATTCTATTCTATTCTATTCTATTCTATTCTATTCTATTCTATTCTATTCTATTCTATTCTATTCTATTCTATTCTATTCTATTCTATTCTATTCTATTCTATTCTATTCTATTCTATTCTATTCTATTCTATTCTATTCTATTCTATTCTATTCTATTCTATTCTATTCTATTCTATTCTATTCTATTCTATTCTATTCTATTCTATTCTATTCTATTCTATTCTATTCTATTCTATTCTATTCTATTCTATTCTATTCTATTCTATTCTATTCTATTCTATTCTATTCTATTCTATTCTATTCTATTCTATTCTATTCTATTCTATTCTATTCTATTCTATTCTATTCTATTCTATTCTATTCTATTCTATTCTATTCTATTCTATTCTATTCTATTCTATTCTATTCTATTCTATTCTATTCTATTCTATTCTATTCTATTCTATTCTATTCTATTCTATTCTATTCTATTCTATTCTATTCTATTCTATTCTATTCTATTCTATTCTATTCTATTCTATTCTATTCTATTCTATTCTATTCTATTCTATTCTATTCTATTCTATTCTATTCTATTCTATTCTATTCTATTCTATTCTATTCTATTCTATTCTATTCTATTCTATTCTATTCTATTCTATTCTATTCTATTCTATTCTATTCTATTCTATTCTATTCTATTCTATTCTATTCTATTCTATTCTATTCTATTCTATTCTATTCTATTCTATTCTATCAGATGAGGAAGACACTACCAAAATTAGTTGAGACATTTATCGATAAATTAAACAAATGTAGCTGATTGAATAGGATATTTAAAAAAAGAAATCATTCGTTTATTTTCAATAATCGTTTTTTATTATTTCGGCAAAATCTGCTTTTTGAATTGCAACAGTTTGGTACTGACTGGCGTGACTTTCTTGAAAGCTGCAATTGACATGCCGGTATCATCGCAAGATTTTATGTGATTTAATATTAAAGCCAGGATTTGTGCTTTATCATTCTTACATTAAATACTAAGCAGTTCAGTTAAAGACATCCTGATTTATATTTGTTCGAGCCTTCAATCATTTTATCCGAAACCCTGCTTAGTGCCCAGTGGATTTATAGATTTCACATTAAACATACAGTGAATTGCCAGACCTATTAAATCCTTGGATTTATTTATTTTGTGCCATTGCACTTTATATGATTGTTATCTTTTGCTTTGTAATCATAAGTGTCTAATAAAACAATGTAAATTAGTGACTGACACACTTCTGGGAAAATAGGATTATTATGAACGTTGACAATATCATTACCAGTAGTAGAGAAAGATAACTACAGAAAATTGCCAGATAAATTCAGGCTTGTGGAATTCTCTTGCATATTCATAAAACTTCCTTACAATGGAACAGGTAGTTTTCGCGTCTTATTTTCCAGATTATTTGGATTGGCGTTTTGCTTAAAGTGAGTACAAAGTTTCGTTGTCTAATTTAATGTTACTTCAAATATATATACTTTTACCACATAATCCAATAAATAGATAGTCACCCAATATTTAGTTTTCTTAGATATATTTATAGGCATGAATCCAAATAGATGTGAGATTAATAGCTTAATAAATCCTCAATTAAGACTGAAAATTAATATCTATGGGGTTCATTAACTCAATAGGGGTTGGGCCTTCTGACACAGATATATTTGTTAGTCTAAAATTGCAGATGATATGTTACATAAAGCCAGCCTGGAATGGTGTACCATCTCGCCGGTGTGTATAGAGGAATATCAAACAATTATAAATTAAATTTAGAAGTAGAATTAAAATAAGAATCTATTTGATTAAAAACTAAGTATATCATTTTGCATATAATGTAGCAGATGACAATATATACAACAAAAATTATATTCATCGGATTATTAAACATAATAAACATGGATTTCTCAATATTTATAAAGTAATATAAATAATATGCAGCATTTATTTCAGGCGATCATGCACAATATAATATTTAATATTAATTTACTAATAATTTAAAAAATAATTATTTTGTAACACAGCCCCGCGTTACAAACTCAAATGCTCAATTTTGACAAATATAGTGTTTGGTATCAAATAATCTAATTTAACTTTAACACAATATTTCTAATCCTAGAAACAATTCCCTCGTTGCCTTCAAGCAGCTTTAATTGAGATTTATGAACTGGGATTTTGTTTTATTAGGTTTTGATTATGTATAATTTCATACGCAGGGAATCATAAGGTGATGTTACAGTGGATTATTTCAATTATTCGCAGTTTAATAGCATTTGACTGTTCGTCGAGTAATTTACGTATCAGAATTTTAGAGTAGCAATGGACATTATAATTAAAGGTTGTCATAAACAGTGGATTACTATTTGCGAGACGATTTTATTCTACACATACTTCAGCGACAATATTCGTGACTTTTATTTATATCATCATATATTTTCAATCGGCCACATAATATCATTAGACGTGCGTGAACGGTTTCCATATTTGAAAAAGTTGACAGTGTAGTCGCCGTCGATACTTTGTTTAAGTGACTTGTGTATAAGACATTCACTTTGCTGCATTTCCGTTCTGTCGCCGTCTAGAAGACGGTCGGATCACCATGAAGTAACATTGCGTATACATCATTCGAAATTGGCTCCTTCATCACTCATACGGGACATGCTGTCGATCCAACATAGCTAACAGTTTCATGTAGTAATATAACCCCGTAAAATAACCCACATAAATTGTCAAACTCACAACCAGCAAAGACCCGCATCTAGATTTTTGGGAATTTCAAGCACTTCTGCATGAATCTCCACGAAGGAAAGTAAATTTTGAAAGACACATGTCACAGAAAACACTCCAATGCTCGAAGATCAACCAATACGATGAAGGGTGCATGTTCACTGCCATTTATTTCCCGACAACACCACATTACATAAGATGACGTTCAGTTCAGAGTCAGAGCCAGGCCGCACCATCAATATTTCGGCCACAGCACAAAATATACAATTTCGATCCAGACTATCTGATGCAGTAATAGCTTATTGGTCAAGGCGCACAACATATAATCAGTGACGAGTATCTACCATTTGAGGCTGTAGACGATCTCAAATTCTTTAGACGAGGAGTAAAAGATATTTGCATCAATACATTACAAAGCCACAGAGTTTGCACGCGCCGCCAAACAGCGTTTGATCATCCAGATCGAGAAGAATAGGTTTACAGAATTCGACAGATTTTTCCGCACGCTCTTCTGAGTTTAGGAATCGGAGTTGAATTCAATCCCGCCCAGCGAGCCTACCCAGTTGTCTCGTAAACAAACTGTCGAGCGCTAAAGAGGCTCTGCCGGCACGTCTAGATAAGTGCGGCAAGAGCTCATTTCACAGTTCCAGAGAAGGCCAATATCACTTAGACTGTCCGAATCAACTAGAAGATTAGCTATCATTTTCTCAATTAAATTAAAGGTCAGGCCACATTTGGCTTCAGTCTCATTTTTTGTCTATACTAGACGTGACTATGTGACTCAGCATCAAACACACCACCGTCCCTTAATAGTGCCAGGAGGCCGATCGCCGAGAGATCGGGCCATACCTTATTATTGGGTAGTGGAGAGAATCAATTGCAGCTAGCGGCCACCACACACGTTATTGCCTCAACGGCTGCACATCTGCGTACATACTGACGTCCAAGTGGGGCGTGGCTCAACCTCACACCTCGGTGAGGGACTCTTCGCTCATTGGAAATTGCTGTCGTTTTTCCCAGCTAGACACTGCTATTGCCTACTACATGGCCAGCACGATCTCGGTGGTAGAGACAAACTATTGCAGAGATTTTTCCCATAGCCGGGCCGCGCTGTCGCTCAAATAAAAAAAAAGGTCCAGTCTCACGTCATTCAATTTTGTCAACATACTTCTTTCTTCATCTCAGACGCAATTTCCCCCAAATTATTATAGACACTGGATCAAGAGGAAGTTTACACGCCAATTATTGAATCTACTGACACTAGCAATTTGACTTGTTACAGGCAGACGTTTGCAGGAGTTTGTACACAATTTTTGTTTTCCACCTCCAAAGATGATTTCCATTGTTTTTTAAATCATTAAGTTAATACGACTAGAACATCTTGACGTGACTTTCTGAACATAACCTTACCATTTGTCCAGTTAGCAGATGCACTGCAGAAAATCTCATCAAAACATATGACTTCGCCGAAGTAGTCTCATTCATACAGCTTATTCCAGTTTCGACAGCCGTATCCAATGATGTTCTAAAACATCATGAAGCAGTTTTCAAATCTATCTTCTTCATGATTCGATTCAGCAGGAGCATTCATCGCTATTAGTCCTCACTTCCTCATCCTCCACGAGCAATGTCCATTGGTACCCACAAATATAGTGCTGTTGCCATTAAATATCAGTGTATTCGTATTATTCGATCTGGAGTTATTTCTGTTTTGCTGTCTCGTGGTAGTGGTAATAAAGTTTATATCCAGCAATAATTAGTGTATCAAAATTTCAATTTGGCATCAATGTCTGTATCCTTTCGATCTATTTCGGCATATGCTATTGGTCATGCTATGTATCTTCAAAACTTGACCTAGTGAATTTACTATCATAAACCGATGGATAAAGATCGTATCATATACTGCACTCAGATCTACCGGAGGTGCACTCACGAATAGTCACTATATGTCTCGGTCTCAAAATTCTCACAAACATTTCCAACGTGTTAAGGGATCTGTTACAAGATAAAGTCTACTATTTGTAAAAATCTATTTAGACGACATCCTGGTATTCCAACGTCTCGACATATGCTGCATATTGATATTCATTCAAATCCAAGTGTGACTATAATCTCCGATTTCATGGCATAAATGTTTTTGCACAGTCAATTGAATTCTCGGTAGTGCACTATTCATCTATATTTCCAACCACCATTTGATTGGTTTATCGATCTTCTGGGCAAGATGAACATTATTCTGATTTAAAATTTTTCAAGATTCTGCAGATGTTCAAATATCTCGTAGCCAGAGCCATTAAGCTTTGTCAAGAAAATAACTGATTTATTGCGGGACATGGTGGACAAGAGGATGCCAGCAATTACTCATGCTACATTCTCCTGATTGGTCTCAACCTTTTGAATTGATTGGCCGACGCATCCAACGTTGCCACAGGCGCAGTACTTCATCAGTCCATCAATGGCACACACCAACCTATCGTTCTTTACACGGCTCCGCGATGCGATATGATATATTGTGGTATTACTAATTTCCATTATCGACTGAAAGTTCAAGATCTACACAATTTTCTTGCTTCCTGATGCTTTCACAAAGAGACACGACGCTCACAACTTACATCGAATAGCATGGCATGAATATGAAGTCACTCATGTCAAAGGAAAGAACGTACTCTTAAGCTGTCCTGTCTGTGCCTCTATCCTCGTCCTCGCGCACTGTACTCAGCTTAGCAAAAGAGACTTTTGACATTTGATGTCAATCTCTGATTATTTATTAAACTTGCCGCAGTGCGAAATAATCGGCGGGCCCCCGGCAAGCTTATTGTTTCCGAAAAAATCCTCTTCACAGATCATCTGGCCATCGCTACAGCCATTCATCTGGCGAGACTCAGTGTAAATTCTGTCATTTATTTTGAGTACGCGGCGAGATATCATTAAAGGACAAAACAATGTCTGCGAACGCGAGCCACGTCAATCGCTAGCATGCTCAGCCACGTTGATCTCGGTAAATTTATCTGCTGTGGACAATATGCGATATCTGTGGGGATCGCACTACTGATGCGCAGAGACCACCAATCGCCGCATTTACGAAGCAAGACAATTTTAGAAGCTCAACTGCGCTCCAGCGAGCTGACAGGCGCGAAGGCGAAGAGTCTTGAAATCGCTATGGTGTCACACACCCTGTGACGCGGCTCGCAATCATGTATTCGTCGAAAATACACCGAACTGATTGCAGCTTTACTGAGTACTCTATCACAGCGATCTCGTTATCCGATCAAAGTCTGCTGAAATCGGTATTTCGCGTTTACGGCGATAACGATGAATCGATCCGCATTTGTTTACACCTCGCAGTTACCGGCGATCGCAGAATCGGCCGATCTGCGACCCGGCACGCTGAACTAAATTGAAAACGCAAAGATAGCCGCAGCATTCTTTCGTCAATACCGCGCCAGCGCGGCGCCCTTATCATGAAGCGATCGACGTCAGATTTGCCATCATTCGAGATTACGGCGCTGAAGCCGTTCCAGGCAGACTATCTTTCGCCGATGTCGTTCACGATGTTGACATATAAGGCGGCGGCAAAGATAATTTCACTTCTCCACGATATCAATGGATTGTTGCCTGATTTCATTCACACAACTGTTTCGCCAGGAGATATAGAGAAATCAGTAGCCGATACTCGCGTAGTGATACGCACATGCAGATTATAGTATTGCCAGTGAAGTTCATATTTTCTTCTGATGTCGATAGTTATACAGTGATTTCTTGTATAATCCGTAACAGAATTTCAGATAACGGACTATAATTAAATACCATAGCGAACATAATGGATTAATATTTGCGAAGTCTTTTCACTGAATTTTTTACACGATTTCCTTTATTTGTTCATCACAATATGACAATGATATTATTCTCCGTGACTTCTATCATTTTCAATTAATACTGTAACTATCACACTAGACGGTGTGCGAATGGTTTACATTTGTAAATATATAAAAAAAAAGAGTATGTTAATGATTAGTTTTGTTTAATCTGCGGATTTCATAAGAAATTAATTTGCTAACAGTATTTTTATCTCTGTTACCGTCTATTAATAAATTGCCTAATTATTTCCATGTGTCACCATTGTAATACATATAGAATTAGCCTTCTCACACACTCAATACAAAATCATAGCTAGCAGTTCTATGTAGGTATCAAATTCTACAATTTAAACTATTTATACTTATATATTCTTTTGCGACGAAAGACACCTGGCCAATGGAAAGATTTGGATTAAAACGTGTAGTGAAATTTTTTTTGAATAAAATTTGTATATTGAACAAGATATTTTAAATGATGATTTAATATAGGAGATTTTGTGGTGTAAGAGGTTTTGGTCAGTTGTCTGTTTAGTTAGGTTATGCTCTTCCCTATCTAAACCTTGAAGTTGTAATTATGATTCAAGTGCTCATGATTAATCTCTGGCCTCTCTCAGTTATGATGATAAATAAAAATAATCAACCCTAATAAAAACACAAATAAAAAGCAGATAAAAGCGTCGAATACAATAAAGCAAACAAAATATAAATCCAGCGTTGCGTTGTCACACCGTATGCTAGTTTTGAGTGTCAAATCACATAAATCCACCGAATCAGTTTTCGATTAAATGATTGAGAAATACACAAAATATACCTAGAGAGTCTTACTTAATCTCGCTAGTGGTTATGTAAGAATGATTAAAGCACACAAAACAGCTATAAATCCTAAAATTTTTATGAGCGGGGCAAAATCACAGTAGTCCACTGCTACTGCCGGTGGTGGTTGTGCCTTAATTAAACAAAACTCCTATTAATTAAAATTTACAGTTCGTTATTCAATTAAAACTGCTTGTTGCTTAAATCACAATTAAGCAGAAATATTGTAAAACGAGAATTAGCCTATGGATCTTAACTATATAATCGTGGAGTTGCGTACACTCACTGTGTATGTAGGAATTAGCACTCTGATAACTTCAGTGAATGGCTTTGGCTTTGTCTCGCCGATTTGCATTTCGATTATCTTGCACATTGTTTGACCACACGCCACACGCATGTCAGGCCAAAGTACAAATGATTTCACTGACGTGTTTCGTTTGCGGCTCATTGAATGACTCTCGAAGATTCCAGACGGCGTTTCAGGTTTAAACGGGTCGAGGTATCTCGTCAATACTCTCCACGCAGAGTTCCATCATAATCAAGATTTCAGGCGATTGACATCAAATGTACGAAGTGTGAGGATCTGTTGTGCGCTGTTTGCACACAAAATGAATTTAATGAAGAGTGCCAGAAATTTGGCAAAAGGCGGGGAGAAAGCAGTTCATTCTGACCAAGAATGTCGAAATGGTTTCCTCGAATCGGTGATTGAGGCTGTAGATTTAAATAGCACGACCTGCAGGTGGTAGTGTCATGCTTTAGCGCTGATGATATCAATCGACATGCAGCGTACTGTCGTGTTGGGACGAATGCGGTAAGGTCGGCGTTCGAGAAAGTCTACGTGCATCGATTGCTTGCCGTTGGCACGATGAAAGTGATTAATTGAAACAGTCTGAGCTGAACGAGATTGCGTGTACTGTACTCAAACCCAGCAGGGTTGGAGCACAATCGCAAGACCGGTGCGGTGGAAAATCGGTCGAACTGCGGCGCATGATTACCACACCCAGAGACACCCGCCAGAATCTGAAGTCACGCGGGCGAGAGCGATATGGCACCGACGATTGATACTGGGTTGCCGGCATCTGGGCGTTTAACAAGATCTGATCGGGTCGTCGCTGTCAACGCTACTGTTTGATTACCAGCGCAATCGCTTCGAGCCGTCGATGCGAGCGCTGGCTCAGCCTCATCGACACAGCAGTGAAGCCGACTCCAGCAGATCTTCGAAACTTCATAGAAGAGGGATTTCGATTGTCGACGCGCCCACTGAACGTCGCGCGCGGGGAATGCGTACATTTCTCTGCAAGGCCATAGCCAGGCGGCGATCTGAAGCCGGTACAGAAATGCTGGCTGACTCTGACTCCCGGCGTTGCTCTTCTGACGGTTTTCATCGAGGCCGAAGTCTGGCTCGACGGTGAGAAATTTCCTTGCAGTGCCGATTTGCGCCCACATTGGCACATTTGCCCGGGCCGAGATGCGGGATGGAGGCTCGGACAGTCTCAAGAGTTGCACCCCAGTTTCGAGACAGGTTGCTGCAGTAGCGTTTCTTTCCATCACTTCGCCCAGCGCCGGCAGCGGGATTCGCAGAAACGCGGCCATCTCTGGAGTGCCGAGGCGTCTGTGGTGAATAGTCGCACCAGTTTTGGGCAAGTTGAATTGTCTCCCTGTGGTTGTAGGCATCTGCCATCAGCCCGTCTTCCTGCTGGCGCCAGGCGCTGCTGACGGCTATCGCGCCAGCAGGCCTACATGGCGGCAACATGTTCCTCAGTGGATGCAGTGATACTTTTGTCTCATGTGGCGAAAGACATTCAGAGGCTAGCCATCAGGCCATTAACTTCTGTTATATTCGACATGTTGAAAATATCGTCAGCATCGAATTGTCAAGGATCTGTACTCGGGCTCCAGGGTGGCGCGGCTTGCTGCTGGCTTCGTCACGAGCTTCCTCCATTTCCGAGCTGACGCCATGTATGCTGCCATAGATGGCAGTGACATCGTCTACTGTCATCGTGCGGTTGCCCGAGCACCCGACGGAGATTGGGTAGCTCAGACGGCAGCCTGTTTCTGCTGATTCGCTTGCGCGGATCTCGGGGTTAGCGGAATGCCTGATTGATATCGCGGGCAAAGATGTCATTTTATTGCCTGCAAACGAAGCGGACAATCGCGTAAGAGGGTTCCGCGAGTTTGGTTGTTCATTTAGCGAGGTTTGCCTTCACTCAAACCAGCGGATGTTATGATCCGCGTTCATGATCCTGGTTATTTCTCTGCGATGCGAGAAGCCTGCGATCAATGTTTTAGTTGATCAAATACGCGCTTGAAATATAAAGATCGCATAGTTCAGTCGTACTCAGTTAAATCCAGTTTGGTTGTCATTGAATCATCATGCAGTCGCAAACAGGGGTCTACTGAATAGTAGGGTTTCGATAAATGATTGAGATATACACAAAATATAAATCCAAAGTCTTAGCTGTTAGTGGCTATGCTAAGAAGGGCAGACAGTCAACTCCTAACTTATCGCTATCGAAGCGTTAAGTCACATAAATTCGCTGGCGGGCGTAGGGGCGTATTATACTAAGACCCTAGTAAAATTATCATCACATTTAGAAGTTCGAAGTCTCAATTAGAACTGCTTGAATACTTGTTTGCTAAAATCACAGTTAACAGAGAATATTGCGTAAAACCAGAACGAGCATATTTGACCTTAAAGAGTAACTATATTTGTCAAAATTGAACTTCGCTGAGTTTTAACGTGGACCCGCGCGTTGCAATGATATTGTAGTTGTATCCAATAATTCAGATACTCCCAGGGCTGCTGCATCCTGCATCTCCATCATACTGCTATCTCTGAATAGATTTCCATCTCATGCTTGATCGACCTTTAACCAAATTTTGACAAAATTTGCTTCGTATAATGGGTTCATAGTGTTTACCTAATTAATAGGGACTTATGTAAACGCACAGTATCTACTCGGGACTGAGTTTAACTAGGCATCTTTTCTTTAACATAAGGATATGTTTGGCCATTTGAATGGTTCTTCTGTGACTGTTGGCGGTATTTTCACGGTGCTAAATCATTCCCAGACGTCCACTTTGTCATAGAACTTAGCTCATCTAGGGAGTATAAACGGCTTCTCAACTGGTTTTCTTTAAGTGCTATACCTGCAATGTGCTGTTACCAATCCAATATGCTATGGGGCGGATTTACGCAGCATGTGAAAATGTCGAAGCCTGTACGCTGAAGATTGCGGGACGATATAGACTATTGTAATATTTCACTTATTCTTCAAGTTATCGAACTGCTCGGATTGTTTATCAAATCCTAGCCTCTGACTAAATTAACAGTAGGTAAATTGTAAGATTCGGCTTCAAATCCGAGTGTTATACACTTGATTTACAACAAAAATAGTATATTATATGGATTAGGCCGATCTTAGATTACGCCTTTGTTATTTGGTTTTGAATAGAATTGGTTTGTTAACACAAGATTTGAGCTGTTCGTTTAAAAATAGTGACAATATTTCTAGTCTTAATCTCCCGCACAATATATGCTAGACAGATTTAGTCATTTATAACTGAAGAATCCTTATTGTATAGGAGATTGTGCTGTTAAGCGTACAGGTATTGCACTTGAATCAGTTGAATGGTGCCTATATAAGCACAAAATAATGATTAAAATTACTTGAATGTAACCTGGACTACGTATTGGGAAATCAGTTCTCATTCCACCTCTGTTACAGAAGCTTCTAAGAAAACATTTCGCTTAGTTAAAATAACATAAACAGTAAGTTTAACCATTCAACTGGCCCAATATATAGATGCTTATGTATAATTGCTTAGTTATATGTGAAATTGGTATAAGCATATGATCCCTTTATTAGCAATCACTCTAAACAAATTATATGAAGCAAATTATGATCAAAACGTTTCGCGATTAAAGGTAGATTAAGCTGAGATGAAAATCTATTCAGTAACATAGCAGTTGATGGATTCGGATGCAGATAGCCTAGCAGTTGTTTGATTTTATTAAATACAACTATATATATCACTGTAACACGCGGGTCCGCGTTACAACCCAACGTGCTCAATTTTGACAAATATAGTTCTCTTTAAGGTCAAATAGGCTAATTATGGTTTACACAGAATTTCTCGTAACTGTTTTAGCAACAATCTCTGTTAGTTTCAAGCAGTTTAATTGAGATTTCTTGAACTGCAAATTTAATTGTAATTAATAGGGTTTTGTTTAATAAATATACACACCCGCACGCAATACGCCGGTAACATGCAGTGGATTTATGTGACTTAACGCTCAAAGCCAGGATTTATATATTTTGTGTGCTCTAACCTTTCTTACATAACCACTAACAGTTCAACTAAGACTTTCTGGATTTATATTTTGTGTATTTCTCAATCATTTATCCGAAACCCTACAGTTCAGTGGATTTATGTGATTTAACACTCAAAACCTAGCATACAGTGGATTATTGTGACAACGCAAAACTTGGATTTATATTTTGTGCTTATTGTGACTACTTTTATACGATTTTTATCTTTGCTTTGCAACATTGTGTTCAATAAAACAATGATATTTGTCTGAGCTTTCTCACATCACCCTTCGGGAAAGGGCCAGGGATTAATCATGAACGCGGATCGTAATAACAGCTACCAGGTATTAGGTAGGAGGGCATAACCTCACTAAATAGACAACTAGCCCGCAGAACCTCTTACATTAACTACAAAACCTCCTACATAAATGGTGCCCCGCTTCGTCGAACTCACAGCCAATAAAGAAGTAATCAGCATCTAGCCTTTGAGAATATCAATCAGGCGCTAGTCGTTCCACTAGCCCAAGCACTTCGGATGAATGCCACGCAAGAGTGAATCCGGTAAAGCAGGGAAAACACACAAGAAAACAAATCCTGAGCCACAAATCACAGCGAACCACCCTCTCGAGATCACAATTCTCGAAGACAGCCACACGATGACGGGTGAGGACGATGTAACACTGCCATCTATACTCGACAGCACACACACACAAGATGACGTCCAGCTCAGGAAATGCAGGAAGCCCGGTGGCGAGCCCAGCAACAAGCCGCACCACCACATGGACCCAGTACAAGATATGCCAATTCGATCCAGACTACCTTGACGAGTGGATCGACGATGTTACTTTATTGGCCAAGGTGTCCAATATAACAGACGAGGGCTCAATATTTTTGAGGGCTTGGGAGACAATCCCAATGTCTTTCAGACGCGGACTAAAAGATATCCTGCATCAATATACTGAGGGAACATGTTTGCAGCCATGGCAGAGCCTGCAACGCGCCGTCAAGCAGCGCCTGACACCAGATCGGGAAGACAGGCTTACAGAATTGATGAGCCAGATGTCCCTAGGTAGCCGCACGCCTTCCGAGCTATACAGGGAGATGGAGCAGAAAGCCTCTGAATTCAACCTGCCCAAGGAAATCTTGATGCGACTATTCATTCAGAAGCTTCCTCCGGCACTCCAAGAGATGGCCACGTTTCTGCGCGAATCCGTCGAAGTGCAAGACGACGTACTGCCGGCACGTCTAGACAAGTGGTGGAAGAAACACCACTGCAGCTCACCTGTCTCAGAGCCAGGTTGTATCTCTTCACGACTGTCCGAGCCTCAATCCACATCATCATCAGCCCGAACAAATGTCACCAATGAGCGCCTCATCAGCCTGCTCGAGAGCCTCACCGTCAGGCCAGATTCGGCCCAGTCGATGCCGTCACTATAGACGCGACCAGAGCAGGTGACCAGCGTCGACCACCGTCCCGAAACAGCACCAGGAGGTCGACGTCCAGAGGCCGGGCCACAGTTCCACAGCTACCGGCGGAGTGGTGTCCGAATCACCGCAGCTATGGCCACTCCACGCGCTATTGCCTCAGAAATGGCTGCACATTCCCGCGCACAGACGCGACGTTCAAATGGGCGCGGTCACCTTCGACAACTCAGGATGATCCGCCCATGGAGGTTTCGGAAATCTGCTGGGGTCAGCCTCCTCTGCGGCAGTAGAGGCTGATCACCCCAAGATTGTTGGCCGCCCCACGTCTGATGGCTCGAAGCACGTTGCTTTCGCGGTAGAGCGCAATCAAACTATTGTCTTTACAGCGACGGCTCCAGTCAAGTCATGCTTCAAACGCCCAAATGCCAGCAACCAATCCCATCGTCAGTTGCCACTATCAACATCCTTCCTCATCCGTGACGCAAATTCTGGCGAATTATTTCTCATAGACACTGGATCAGATGTAAGCTTACTACGCTACAATTATTTCGAACCCACCCACCCAGTCTTACCTGCGACAATGGCTCCAACATAGCGAGGTTTGGGGTACGAGTACACACAATCTCGTACTTCAACTCAAAAAGATGTTTCAATTATCCTTTCATCATTGCCAATACGACAAGAAACATCATTGCACGTGACTTTCTCGAACACTTCGACCTTACCATTCGTCCAAGAACACGACAGATACGCACTGCCGACAATCAGTTGATATCATCATCGCTAAAGCATGACACCTATACCTGCTAAGGTTCGCGCTATTCAAGATCTACAGCCTCCAATCACCGTTCGAGCATTTCGACGATTCTTGGTCACGATGAAATACTATTCTCGATTTCTTTCCCGCCTTGCCAAGTTTCTGGCACCTCTTCACAAATATCTCGTGCCAGAAAGCCGTTTTGTAATTGCAAGCAACACAGCAAGATTATCCCTCACTTCGTACATTTGATGTCAATCGCCTGAAAATACTTGATTATGATGGAACTCTGCAACAGTGTGAAATTATTGACGGGGCTCCTCGACCGTTTAAACCTGAAAAACGTCGTCACAAGATCTTCGAAGTCTACTATTCAATGAGCCATCAATCTGGCAAAGCATCAGTAGAAATCCTATCCAGAACGTACTTTTGGCCTGGCATGCGGCGAGATATCAAGAAGTGGTCAAAACAATGTCTAGAATGTCAGAAATGCAAATCGACGAGACAAACCAAAACCATTCCACAAGTTATCCAAGTGCCAAAGTACGGTTCACGCACATACACGGTGGTGTATGTAACACGCGGCTCCGCGTTACAACCCAAATGTAGTTCTCTTTAAGGTCACATAGGCTAATTCTGGTTTTACACAATATTTCTCTTAACTGTGATTTAAGCAACAATCTATGTGAGATTCAAGCAGTTTTAATTGAGATTTCTTGAACTGTAAATTTAATTTTAATTAATAGGGTTTTGTTTAATTAAAAGGCACACCCGCGCGTAATACGCCGGTAACAAGCAGTGGATTTATGTGATTTACCGCTCATAGCCAGGATTTATATGTTTTGTGTGCTTTAATCATTCTTACATAACCACTAGCAGTTAAGTTAAGACTCTCTAGATTCATATTTTGTGTATTTCTCAATCATTTATCCGAAAACCTACAGTTCAGTGGATTTATGTGATTTGACACTCAAAACCTAGCATACAGTGGATTATTGTGACAACACAACACTTGGATTTATATTTTGTGCTTATTGTGACTACTCTTATTCGATCTTTATCTTTGCTTTGCAACATTGTGTTCAATAAAACAATGATATTTTTCTAAGCTTTCTCACATCACTCTTCGGGAAAGGGCCAGAGATTAATCATGAACGCGGATCGTAATTACAGCTACCAGGTATTAGGTAGGAGGGCATAACCTCACTAAACAGACAACTAGGCCGCAAAACCTCTTACACTTAACTACAAAATCTCCTATATTAAATCATCATTTAAAATATCTTGTTCAATATACAAATTTTATTCAAGGATTTCACACACGTTTTTTTTAATCTTGATCTTTCCAATTATTGGTCCAGATTGTCTTCGTCGCAAAAGAATATATAAGTATAAACTACCAATGAATGTATAAATCGTTTAGATTCGCAGGGGTATTTTGCGGGCTTGTTATCTACCTACATAGAACTGG
>JAQBSW010007732.1:0-38805 GCA_029291075.1 Eudiplozoon nipponicum | reverse complement strand
AAAAGGGTACAATGAATTTATTAAAGTTTCATTTTAAAGAATATATGTATATATATATATATATATATATATATATATTTATATATATATATATATATATATATATAAATGCGTGTGTATTTAATCTGCAAATAAACTTCAATTGATTCCCTAATCAACCTGGTTAATCTGTTTCGGTTACATTGTGCAATCCGTTTATATCCATCCCAGTTTATTTGATGACCTATCTCCATTGAGTGTCTGGCTAGATCTGATCTATGACTAAGATTCGTTAGTTTAGGCTCCGTATTCGGTCTTGTCCAAAAGAGAATAATACTATATTATTTCAACAGTCTGTTTTACCTCTCTCACTATAACCTATTGTAAACAGGATGGGATTATGTAACTTGGGGTATTTGAAGATTACTGCAATATTCAAATAAAAATTTTGTTATTCATTATACGCGTCCGGAACAGCAATTTAAAAAAGAGACATCATGGAGGGGCGTATATGTCAATTCATAGGGTTTGCTTATAGTTATTCCAAAAATGTCACTTTAGTGGAGTATATATTAATGTTTATATAGGTGGTTGTGTGCAGGGAGAGGGTGACATGGATAAGTTTGTGTATAAATTTGAGTATTAGAGATTAGGTATGAAGACCGGATATTAGGGTAGACAATAAAATTACTTTTTGAATTAAAATATATGTAAATAGATCTGCCTTGAATGAGGATACCACTTTTTCCACAAGTTGTTTTTCTTTGTCTTCCAATTGTTTAATCAAATCTGAAGCCCGATCATCTTTTGCGAGTGGAGGGTGGAGGGACCAGAGAAAAAGGTTGAGCTTGTTGTGATTGCGCTAAACAACCTCTCTCGCAACTCTATTATGAATTTCATTGAACTGGCACAACAAGTATGACTGCAAGGTGGAAATTGAGAGGTTACCAGATAAGGCTCCATGCAAACCCGTGATATCTGCCATTTGTTGTTGGAGATCAGCGAGACTGCATAATAACGTATGAGTTATGAAAGATGTGAAAGAAGCTGATGACAAAATCTGGTTCATGTTAGAGGAAAGTGGTAAAAATTCAGGTATATTTCAATATCAGGCGAGAGAAAATATAAAATTTTTGCTGAAATCATTGTAAAATATGTATGTAAATTTAAATTGTTAGAAGTTTCACATAGATGAAATTAGATGAGAAATCTAGAAAATATATAAATAATAACTAAGCCCGATCTCAGTTCAAAATGATAGAAATCCACGAGCGAGACCACTCTGGCTGTTGCGCTTAGCCAGTAAAATATATATATATAAATAAATATCTATAAATTTTATAAGCGTAGATAATTATGTATTTCTTATATATTTATATAAGGTGTGGTCATATATATAAACCAACGGAGAAGTTACACAGCTACAATTATATAACTAAATAATAAACTAGAATAATGGTCTTGCAGAAGACGAGGAAAGATTTTTTCTAAAGTAAAGTCTATGCATTAATAAGATACCTATGGCAATTCGACTAGTAAACTAGACTTTTTCTTCCTTAGTAATGTTCATATACTGTCCGGAATTGGACGCGTCAAGCTCGAACCGGGGCACCTCTGCTCCGTTGTCTGGGACTGAATACATTGCGCCACCCATGTCGCACAGTACACGAAGCAAATGTGTTCCGATTCGAGCCCCGCCCGTGTCACATTCTGGCCAGCAATTGACGAGTTCCCAATGAGGACAAAATCGGTCTGTTGAGTTAAATTGTATTTTATACTGGAAGCGATACCTATTTTATATTGACAATATATATATATACTATATATATATATATATATATCTTTAATATAATCCATTGCCGCCAGATAGTACACAGTAAATTTCACAATTAGGAAGAAAAATCACATTCATGACAAAGTGGATAATGGCAATTTATTGCGAGAATACTAAACTTTGCTTCACAATCTTTCACTTATAAACATTCTGGGTATTCATTTGAATATGTGGGTGGCAATAAATATGATTCGGTTTTCTATTTCTGGTTTTGACTGATTGGTAAGTGCGTATGCGTTTGTGTCTGTGTATGTACCGTTTGCATGTATAGGTCCTTCTCACTGTATTTCAAAGTGATGCCCGAGATCTGGTCATTATTGTATTGATGGCTTGAGAATTAACCCTCTTTTAGAATTTTTCGCTGTTACGAGTAAGTGTGCTTATTTTCCGAGTGTAGTCTTTCGTTTCACCTTTTTGCGCAAATTGGTGTTCTTCACTTGGTAACAGCGCAAGTGCGGATTGCAGTGTCGAACGCTCATATTGTTTGGAAATTTCTGTCCCACTATGTTCATCTGTTTTTCCCTTTCAGTTTGTTGCTTATCCGTTAGAATGTTTGTTGATTCTAGTCCAGGGTGTGTTTGGTCTTTCCGGGATACGAGTATATTGTTGTTGAATTTTGTTATTCGTTCCAGTCGATTAGAATATCATGTTGATGAAACGTTTGACTATTTAGGCCAGGTGCTTGTTGTTTTATATGAAGGGCTTCATAAATAAATAATAATTTTTCTGATTTTGCTTTATTTAGAATTGAGAAATTGGTCGAATTGACTGGGTGCCTCGTTTCCAATATATGATCGGAAATAGCTGATTTTCCTGACGGTGCCAAGCCTTTTTAATCAATTTCTGTGGTAAATGTTGCTGGATTCTGTTTATCAATTGCTTCTTTGTACGTCCGATATATGTGCTGCCACACATATATGAGAATTCGTAGACTATGAATGATTTAGACAGAATTGGCAATTGATCTTTGGCATCCAACCTCATTCTTCTCTGTATAATAAATGTGATATTAACTTTAACACCGCCAAAATTCTTCATTATTATTCTATTCAGCCGCCGTGCAATTATTTGGGTTGGTACGTCGCCTCTAAATGGTAAGTTTAGGAAAATCTGCTTGACGGTATCCTCTTTAATGCGAATCTGTCGTGGTCTGAGGTTGACATCAATGAATCGCTTTGGGTAGTTGTTCATTAGCAAAATTTTTCTTAGGTAGCCCAGTTCATCCTCAATCTTGTGTTTAGAGTAGATCGTCCTGATTCTGTTTGCTAGTTTGTTTACTAAGTTTCTTTTGGGGGATTTTGGCACACTGTTGTTGTAGTAAATGTATTTCCCGGTTAAAGTGGATTTTCTATATATGGTCAGTATCAAATCCCCATTTTCTTCTCGATTGAGTTTTATGTCAAGGAAGGGAAAACAATTATCTTTCTCTACCTCAAGAGTAAATCTGCTATCAGGATTGTTTCCCTTTGCTTGTTTGAGGATTTCGGAAGGGTCTGCTGCTTCTGAGATGAACAACAATATATCATCAACATACCTTTTGTAGAGTGCGCACTGGTCAATTATAAAATTTTGCCTCGTTTTTTCAAGATGAAACATGTATAAATTTGCCAGGAGGGGTTTATTACAGTTTCCCATAGCTATCCCATTGATCTGGCGGTAGTATACCCCTTCAGATTTAAATTGCACGTTTTTTGTACATACTAATATGAGGTCTTTGATGTCATTGGTGTCTAAAGGGAAATCATAAAACTCATTTATAATAAGGTCGCACAAGATCTCCATTGTCTTATCCAGTAGTATGTTTGTAAATAAGGATGTGACGTCAAGTGAGACAATTTTATTTTGTAGAATGTTCTTCCCCTTCAGTTCATCTGCTAGCTCGAAGAAGTCCTTGATAGTGTTTGCGTTTATGATGTTTCGTACTGGTTGAAGTATTTTTAAGAGAAACTTAGCTGGTTTATGTTGTGGAGCGTTGATCATTGATATAATAGGCCGCATCGAAGGAGCTCCTAAGGCTTTATGAGATTTTGATTTGCCGTACAATCTTGCGGTGTTTGTTCCGACGGGTTTTGCCTTTTGGATGTCTTCTATGAGTTTTGATGTAATATCAAAACCATCCATCGATTATAAAGAGTGTTTACCATCTTTTTTAGAATTTCTTTAATTCTTGATTCGATATTTGTTGAATCATCCTTCGGCTTTATGTCTTGTTTGAATTTAGATTGATCACATAGACGAACTCCGAAAACTACAATCACATAAATCTATACAACTTTCAACACCCGACAAAGGATCAGGAGTTGTTATTCTTGAAGCCGAAGCTTATAGAAAGTCAATAAACGATGAAATAATTGATCAATATAAATTCAAACAAGACATCACATGAGGTTGGATGCCATAGATCAAATGACAATCCTCTCCAAATCATTCATAGTCTAAAAATTCTCATGTATGTGTGGCAGCACATATATCGGACGTACGAAGAAGCAATTGATAAACAGAATCCAGCAACATTTACCACAGAAATTGATTAACAAAGGCTTGGCACCTTCAGGAAAATCAGCTATTTCCGATCATATTTTGAAAACGGGGCACCCAGTCAATTCAAACAATTTCTTAATTCTACATAAAGCAAAATCAGAAAAATTATTGTTTATTTATGAAGCCCTTTATATAAAACAACAAGCACCTGGTCTCAATATTCAAAAGTTTCATCAACATGATATTCTAATCGACTGGCCACGAATTACAAAATTCAACAACAATTTACTTGTATCCAGGCAGGAATGCACACGCACTTGACTAGAATCAAGAAACATTTAATCGGATTGGCAACAAACTGAAGAGGAATAAACAGATGTACATACAGTGACTGAAATTTCTAAACAATATTAGCGTTCAACACTGCAATCCGCAGTTGCGCAGTTACCAAGTGAAGAACACAATTTGCACAAAAATGTGCAACGAAAGACTACACTCGGAAAAAGAGCACTCGTACACATAACAGCGAACAATTCGAACAGATGGTTAATTCTCAAACCATCAATAGAATAATGACATCACTTTGCAACACATCGAGAAGGACCTTTACATGCAAACAGGCACATACACAGACACAAACGCATACACACTTACCAATCAGCCAAAACAAGAAATTGAAAACCGGGTCATATTTGTTGCCACCCACATATTCAAATGAAAACCCAGAATGTTTATAAGTGAAAGATTGTAGAGCGAAGTTTAGTAATCTCGAAATAAATTTCCGTTATCCACTTTTTTATTAATGCGTTCTTTCTTTCTGATTAGAAATATATATGTATATATATACAACTATATATATATATATATATATATATATATATATATATATATATATATATATATAGTAATAAATATTTAAGAAGCAAAACAACGTACTCCATGGAATAACACTATTTTAAAACAAATGGTGAAAATTGTAAAGATATATATATATATATATATATATATATATCAAATCTCCTTAAATTTACAATTTATTATATATCTTTATAATGTTCATTGACTTTCATTATTACACAGAATAATTTTTATAAAATACGGAAAACACATTTAACAACGAAGGGTACGTTTATTGTGGAAAATAGCCGGTTCATTCCGAAAATGCACAAATATACTTTAAAGATTATCCTTTATACACAGTCTGGACTTCGATTTGAATAAGTGGATGGAAACTAGTCTGATTTTTATTTTTGATTCTATTTCTCGTAGGAGGTTTAGTGTGGGTTGAATTGTGAGTGCGTGTGCGTATGCGTCTGTGTCTGTGTAGAGGAAATTTGTAATAAATTACAGAATGATGTTTGAAATCTAGTAATTCCTATACTAATGGATTGAGTTTTGATCAGGTTTTTGCTTTGTTGGCTATTGCCTGTAAGGATACTTTCCCCTCGTAAGTTGTCTTTCGTATCGCTTTGATCTTGGGACTTACTCTGCCCATTTGTAACACAACAGGGTTTATAAATTTTAGTATTTTTGTCACTAGTATTGTTGAGCAACTTCTGTCACTATTATATGTGAAAATGTAACCATTTGCGCAGCTGCTTGTCCTTTAGTATGTTGTCAATACGATCGACTATTTGTTAACAATGTTCAAATGGGTTTTTGGGCTTTTCTGCACGCTAATAAATAGTTGTTGTTTTATGTGGTTTGTAACCAGTCGACTAAAAAATGTTCAGAATTGTTTGCAAATATTCATTTGCATGAAATTTAGACCATCTGTGAAATCATTGATTTGGTAACCTATGTAGAATCAATATTTTGATAGCCGGTATATCTATATCATATATATGCTCTATGTCTTTAAATCCATTGCGTTTATAACATTTACGAGCTAGGAATCTCAAACATCATTGTGTTGGCATAATTTCAAGGTTCTTTATATGCTATGCATATCATGAGTTGGCTTTGAAAACGCGTTTCTGAAGACTTTATATGAAGGTAACATCATTTATACCCGAGTATACATTTGAACAAAAAATTGTAACGGTCAATTACCTCACAATTCTTCATCAAATATATAAGGGCTATACGGCATATTACTGGCTCCTAATGATAAGTTATCAGTATTTATTAATCACACTATTTCTTATGTTCATACAGACTTTCGTTAATACTTTTTGTTCTTTTTGACCTATTCCGTTACTCAGTACGAAGTACATAATACACGGTAACAGAAGCAACTTGTCTAGAAGAATAACATAATAACATAAATCGTTTCAGATGAAATGATTTAATGAATATTGATACAATTTGTTGTATTCTATGCGTAAACAACAACATGCATATATAATAACTACCCAATTCGAATTTATAGAAATATTCCTAATGCATACAAAAGGAAGAACGTTTTAGCAACACAAATAATTTTTTTAAATTCTTGTATTGCGTTATAGCTCAAGTACTGACCTGATCATGTCGTTTATCTTGGAGGATCTTCTTAATGATGTCATTAATATTTCGTAATTCTTGGTGTTCATTTAAACATAATTCAGCCTCTGATAATGCAAACAAGCATGATGTATGCACTATATAATCGTTTATTAAGAATTTAAATCATAGTCTTTATTTTGCAACTCAATGACATTTTTCTGTTAGTCAGCAGCAAAAGCAAGATTTTACATCAATATTTTTGATAATGCAGAATTTATGTGCATGTTCAGTGATAGAGAAACGAGATGATATTTATTTTTTCGATCTCTACGCAAGGCATTTATACTATATTTATCTTGTCTAGATGTGGTCTTTGGTTTTTTAAAAATAATAAAGTTTTAAAAATCACTATCATCCCCGGCTATATTTAATCGGTGCTAGTGGTTGTTTTTAATGAAATAACAGAAATTTTGCAAAGAATACTGTGATGTTATCGCGATGCCGAACGTGCTTGATGAGTAATATCGGCAATAATGTAATGCGTCAGTCGAATATTTTTCGTAAGGCGCCCTACGAAGCTAATTATTCGCTAATTTATTTTTCGAATAGGCTTCAAGCATTGTGTTGAATGCGTATTATTACATTAAAAAACACCTAATGTTCTGAACATTCTTTAGAAGATGCACGACAAAATTTACTGATTTCTTCTATTACTATTACAAAATAAACACACCTATGTCTTACCATTTAATTAAGAATGCGGGAATCGAAATTATTGCATCTTAACTGTTTAAATGAATAACTACAAACAATAAGAATTGAACGTCAAATATAGGCATGCAATATTAATTAATCAGATCTCAGATATAAAATTTAGTTCAACATGGATAAATTTTAAGCAAACTCTGGGAAAATGCGAACGTCCAAATTCTACAGGTGTGCAGCGAAATACATATTACAATTACCAGGTTCTAAAAGTAGACAAATATTGATTATACGGACGGTAATAACTATTTTTAAAATATCGTTTGCGGGCATGCAAAAGAAACCCATGGCATAGAATATAACTGGAACCACTATATAGCAAAACTATCGTAA
The DNA here is from genome assembly GCA_029291075.1 of Eudiplozoon nipponicum. Lineage (NCBI taxonomy): Eukaryota > Metazoa > Platyhelminthes > Monogenea > Mazocraeidea > Diplozoidae > Eudiplozoon > Eudiplozoon nipponicum. Next base: position 30,986 of record JAQBSW010007732.1, on the reverse strand, counting down.
GTCACATTTATAAATGAATTTTGAACTTCTATACTAATTATAAGAACATGAAGCAAAACTAAATAACGTGAATTGAATCGCATTACATCTGGAATGAAAGCTAATTATATATGCGGCTCACAATTATAATTGAATTGTGGTTCAAATACACTACACATTCTCCACGTTTAAATTTTATTTTTTGTTTGGTCTTTCAACATATATATATATATATATATATATATATATATATATATATATATATATAAAGAGATGGTTATTAGTAGATAATTGAGAAGAATGTGAAAAATATTTTTTTCTTGTATGTGATCATATTTTTCGTTCCTGTTGAACATGAAAATGGTATTATGAACATTTTTAAGGCTTGCATTCCAATGTGTTATACACCAGATTGCCGTGAAATTTGTCAGCCGAAAATTCCAGTGAAATACAATCTATGCGAGACTCCAAAGTCAAAAGCTGCATATTTGACTTTATGTAATATTTATATGCATTGCGGGTTGATCCTCGACAGTCAGTTTTCTTTCTTACAGTTAAATACTGTTTGTTGCGAAGAGCTAATATATATGCAAGTATGTATTAGGTTTTGCGAACCTAGTGTATGGTTTAACTGGAGTAACAGGTGTTCGGAAATTGTTGTAATTCTCAATTTGGGTGAACTTTAGCATAAATTTATATCCATCAGGTTGGTATCATGCACCGATTCGGAAACCATAGTGTTAGTATCCGGTACTCATCGATTTCAAAAAAGGTATCAGTTACTAACACAATAGCCATAGTGTTAGTATCCTTTACAGACTCGGTATATATATTATATAGTGTGAGTTAGCATTGAAGTCGTATTGTCGTTGACTTCAGATTATGTTAGCTTCACTATTACAGGTTTACACATTCGTCTAGGAGATTGTACCGTCCTATTATTCCACATTCTTCTACCGAATATATAGTGGTTAAAGGGCGTAATACCGGCTCCTACTGATGAGTCGCCAGTAAGCACGAAACGAATGTGCATGAGATTATACTTTCCGTTCATGCTGCCTTTGGTTTATCCTTCTGGTCACAACTGAACTAAGTTTTCTTTCTTGTCTTAAAAATGATTTTGGAAGCTTGAAACGCTGCAGCATCTGTGGCAGAGAGTTAATTTGCTATACTATGCGATCTGTTGAATACAATGAAGTAAGTGCCTATCTGAAGCTCTCAAACTTTAATTGAAGAATTGACTATTTGAACAAGATTTCGCCCAGTCTTTAACATCGTGTGTCTTTAACGGCCAGCAGAAACGTTCTTGTGCTAAAAGTGGTGTCTACGCCTGTGTGACACAAATAACGTTCTGAAAATGCTGAAAGGTAACAATCGAATATAAGGTGTTACAAAAGTGAGTTCATTGCAGAGAATAACGGTGGATATCAGTTTAACCTTGATATGGGCAGCTTTGCGATCTCTTTTTGAATTGCAAATCTTATTCACTTTGTCACTTTAACTATTAAAAAAATATTTTGTGGATAGAGTGAATTTTGAAAGTTCTTTTTGAACTATGCCTCAGAATCTTAAGATGCCCGCTTTCCCTTACAGTTACCAAATTTAATAGCTTACCAAAGAATTAATTTTTTCATAGTTAAGATGCTCGTTAGTTCGTGAGTAAACGCCATCATCTTCCAAACCCAGGTAGCTTACATGCAAAGTAGTATAGGTTTCTAATTTTCTATATATAGCTCAAGTCAAATGAAGCATCAATGAATGCTAGATGGCGGAAAGCAAACACCATGTTTGGAATGCGATTATAAACGCGTTTACAAGTAACTAGAACTAAATTATTATCTCCTAGAAACAGGCGATGTGGATGTTGTGTTCATACATTTCGCTAACCATAGTAGGATGGATATCTTGTGAGACAAGAGCCCTCATATTTGGAGAACCAATAAATAAACCATCCTACACTTTACTGGCACAAATTAAATAACAAAACTCGCTATAAAGTCTTCCACATGTATTTTGTGTGTGTTTTGTTTCATAGTAACGATGTTGGCGTCACCAGTCTTATTTCTTATTCTTAACACTGGATCTCTTGCAAATGCACACGATCTTTAATTACTGATACCATTGGGACAGATTAATCAAAGATGCACTAAACGTACTCTTATTTAACGTTGCGCGAAGATATTGGCTATTCATTATTTTCCATTTAAGTGCCTCGAATCCTACGTTCTACAATTTTGGAATTTTTAATATATTAATTTGAGAATTGACTAGAATTATATTGCGGATAAAACAAATTTTGGTTATTTCATAGTTCTGAAGACTTAGAAAAGACCGTCATTCATTATTTTAATTCACAAGCTTACAAGGACCACAAATCTAACTAAAAATACCAACTTTAGTGTTCTAGCCTATATAGGTTTGGAAAAGATAGGATTTTTTATATTAAGTAGACAATTTATTATGTAATATCTAGGAAACATGTCATCCTACAGAGACTCTAGCTGTAAAGACAAATAAGTGAATTTTAATCTTTGTACGAAATATCGCAATAAGCGAAATTATTTTTGATTGTCTCTAAAAGTATGCTGGTCGGATAACGAAATTTTGTATCTGATGTGCATATAGTTGACAGGGCATATTTTGTAACACGGTATTCATATATAAACAAAAATAGTGGCCTAAATCAGCGTGAAGCAATTGTTTGTTTTCCTAAACATGCGCTTCAATCTATCTTCCCACTAATCAGTAGGGATCAATACTGCGCCTAAATGTTTCTATTGTGAGACAAATTCTGGACAGTACATGATGAGTTCTCAATAAGGACGAAACCAGTCTACTAGATGAATTGCCCCTTCTATACTATAAAATTATTAGTTCATATTGATAAATGCATGTTCTTAATGAGTCAGGTGTTTATGTCAAAACCGCAACCAGAGTTATTATTTTTTTATTTTTGTAATATAATTTTTTTCAATTCTTTCTTCCTTTTCCTAAAAAATATTTTTCTTATCTTTAAATGTCTTTTCTCTCTAACCTATTATTATTATTATTATTATTATTATTATTATTATTATTATTATTATTATTAAAGGATTTAAAATTGTAGTCTGTGAAGATGATAACGCAATTTTAGAGTAAAGATTTGTATTCCACTAAAATAAACACATAACAACCATTCTAATGAACTAGTAATTAAGCAAACTCTTAATAGTCTGACCTTGATTAACAAGCTAAATTTGATTTATCTTCGTGGTACAATGTTATCACCAAAATTGCGAGGACGTCAATATTAATACATAAATCGACAAAAATGCAAATTTTATTGAATGTGAAAAAATATTTTTTTTAAACACTACTGAATTTTTCAATTCTTAAATTTTATTTACCTAATATTACAAACAATTCTAAAAGGTATATATATATATATATATATATATATATATATATATATATATATATAATCTTCAAGTACCAAGTTCGTTAATTTATTAAAATATGATTGAACTAACGCAAGAAATTAACAAATTAAGATATAAAATATTTGTTCTGTGTTTATTCATTTCATTTTTTATTCGCTATAAATTATATCACCTTCTGGATAATTGTGGTTTTCATTTGAATTACGTAAGTCATTAAAGAATGCCATCAACCTAAAGGATTTTAGACCTAGTTGCTTATAAATATTTACAATATGAAAGTATACACTTATCTTTAGCATCGCTTTTTTTCTATCTTACACTGCATACTGACTATTCGTTTTATTTGCATAAATAAAATTTGAATTTCATTTAGGCAATATGTCGGCAAATTGTTCTGAGCCGTTACATAATTGGATTCACAAATTTAAATTTCCATACCACGGAAGTTTTCGAAAATAAATCATAGTGCTCCAGATAAATGACAGAAAGTAAACTGTCATTAAAAGCTAATAATTTCAGAGGAGCGTTATCTTTATTTGCAGATTTTCACAAACCGAATAATAGGATTTAATTATAACCACCAAAACCACTCTAATCAAGTGTTTCGTGCAGTGCTTTCTTACGTAAACTGCACACAACTCCTGAAGTGATTATTTGCTTTAACAGTTAGACACAATATAAGCAAGTGCAAAATTTTTTTATACGGCCAAATTATATAGGAAAGTTTCAACTGGCAGCTGATTACACAAACTCATAAATCCATTGTCATTTTGCACAGTAAATAAATGCTATAAGTCAATGGAAATACGTAAAAATATGCCTGGAATAAAGATTTTCGAGAAGTACACAAGCAAAAATTTCCCATAAATATGCTACCATTAAAATAGTTTATTATGTTATAATTAATCCTTAGACATCAAAACTTATCACACTTTTAGTTAAAACCCTTACAGGAAAATAATTATTGATAAAAACTATGCAAATGAATAAATGAAATAAGATGTGTCAGTTTCAATGCATAATCTAATATATCAATGTCTATATGACATATTTTCTGTTTTCTTATATAAATAAATATTTAAAATAAAGCATAAATGTACATTATTTGAGTTATGTTACAGATAATCTTCTATGGATTTAGTATAGATTGTGCTACAATAGGAAATTAATTTGGCTTTAAAATGAAAATGGGGTATTAAATAATATTTTGGAATCACGTAACGGATAACAGACTATATCTAAGACCTTAGACTGGAAATATGCTTTGACTAATAGTATGCTAAATAGACATGAGCATTTATTGGCGAATATTGATATCTCAAAAGATTAATTTGTCAATCAATAATATGACACATTATTCTAGTATAACATTATACTAAAATGCTTAAGTATTTCGAGACAGCGCATGAAACCATACTAAGTCAGCGTTTTTTCTAGGACACCTTGATAAAATAAACACGAATTTAAATGATAAATAAATACCCAAATATGGTATCCACACATCCAGAAAAATGTTTTACGAATACGTTTTTATTTAAAAAGCATAGCATAATATGGAATTGTTTTTATTATTCAATATTTTTAATATAATTAGATTCTGATTGTAAGAAAAAGTCGGGAAATAAATAGGTTTTAATTTTTTTTAAATATCACGTTGTTTTAACATTATTTGCAAAATGGTACAAAGCGTTTCGATTAAGACAGAATTTGTGGAAGAACATAAAATGCCAAGCAATTAGGCGAGATAGAACTCCAACAAACATTTCTTCTTTATATTAAGAAAAACAAGGTTTACCCTTTTAAAAGACATTAATGTATTTTGCAATAACAATCCAACATAAAACGCAATTCTTCATGTATAGTGAGCATTTTGTAAAATTCCGCATGACACTTTTTACATATAATCAAATGAAAATGAAACATGCTTGTAAAATATAAGTGTTGATTTAATTCGATACTGGAAAGTAACCTGTTTATGCCGGCCTTGGTTTTGATAAATAAAATATTATGATAAATAGTAAAAACACCAGAATGCCTACGATAAAAAGTACGAAAATGGTAATGACAGCGATACCACCGGGTCCCACTAAAATGAATAAAAATAATAAAATTAATGATAATGTAAAAAGTGAAAATACAAATAAACGTCAGACCGTTGGGTCCAATTCAATTTTTTTTAAACAATAAAGTTATTGACAGTCTTACAACACACACCAAAAATCCCTTAAAAGGAATGTTACTTCAACACAAGTATTATGCAACCGTGTTAGTTTAAACCCACGTTTTTGTAGATGATTAAGAATAATTTAAGATTTATTGCAAGAATCATGATCAATGGTGAATTTCAACAAGTATCTTAATCTATAAACATAAATCGTGCAAACGATTACAGTTATGCCTAAACTAATGTTACTATATATACACATATACAGCACAAAAAAAAATTGCAAAATTTTTAATTGTTTACGGTAAGAACACGTCAAATCTCCATTAATTTGGGTTGCAGAGGCACTCACAAGCTAATTTGCGGTGTACAGCACAGCCCATTGTTTTATCGCAGTTTTATTATAGTAGAACAGCTCAGTCGCTAACAACCGAATGAATAAAAGTAGATAAGTCACAAAAATCACAAATGTGAAAGCGAATTGGACAGAAAACTACCTCGCCATTTGTTTGTAACTAAATAATTTGCCATTAAATTTTAAAATGCAATGAATCTTTTATCAGTCTAGAAAAACAAAAAAACACTTTTTAGGCAAATTACTTTTTAAAAAATATAATTCAAATGTGATAGATTAAACCAATTTTTTCTAGTTTATTGAAAATACTGTAACAGTTATTGCAAGAAGCTCGATAAATGGTGAATTTTAACATATATCTGATTCTATAAACTTAAATCGTGCAAACAATTACAGTTAGGCCTAAACTAATGTTACTATACATACAAATATACAGCACAAATAAAACTTGCAAAATTATTTCTTGTTTACTTTAAGAGTACGTCAAATCTCCATTAACTTGGTTTTCAGGAACACTCACAAACTGATATACTGTTTTATTATGATAGGATAATTCAGACGCGAATAACCAAATAAATAAAATTAGACATGTCAACAAATCAAAAATGTGAAATCGAATGATTGAATATGAAAGGACGAAGACAAAGACAAAAAGTTAGTTAAAAACGAATTACTATTCCATTGTGCAATAATGTGATATAAGTTTGCAAATTTAAAGTTTAAAAACGATGGTAAACAAATTTTGTCTGCGGTCGAATGAAATCCGAATGCAACGTTTAATACAGTCCGATATCTAAATAAGTTCAGGAGTGGGATTTAATTGATCACCAAAAACCTACTCCTAATGTCATGAGATTGAAACGATTGAGCAAACATATATATATAGGAATTAAAATAAATGAATTTAGAATGATCATCTTTTTGACAATTCCCGACAAAAGTTTTGAGCAAATATCATATCGTATAAATATATCATCAAATTTTATACGCATGAGTTAGTAAAGAAACTGATAACCTCATCTCCATCATCAATACATCTTGATTTTGATACTTCAGTTTACCCTATTTAACCTGTACGTATGTTATTAGCTCGTAAAATCAATTTTTTATATTGGAAGTAATCAACTAAAAGATGTTTTTCTAGTTTCCTGATGTCAAACCTGCAATAAATATAAAGTCAGTTGTTGTACAACAAGAGAGGGCTCATTTTCCACATACATTTCCTGAATTTGTCTAATTTTAATTATAATATAAGGAATTGATATTAAGCCAGCTGTGACATATTGACCAGTGTGGCTTTATATTTCTTAATTAAATTCGTAAAAGAATGTCTCAAAATTCTTGATGGTATCAAAAGGTGTAGATTTCAAGTTGGAGAAATGCTTAAGTTATACCTAATTTTAATCTTTTTAAAGTTCATTAACGAGTTTTTTAAACAGTTTAATGTGATGCTGATTCGACAAAAGATATCCGTTAATGTTGTCAATAAAATTGTGCACTGTTAAGAGCAAGTCTACTTGCGAGAAAATCTCATAAACCAAAAACATTTAAAGGAATATGGATGATATATTTTGATAAGGAACCAGGGTAATTAATAACTTAAGGAATTCGTGTTTCAAGCGAGTCCATGGGTGAATCGAATTTTACTTAATAAAATAAATAAATTTGAACTGATTATAATTAAATTTAACCTGGATAACGAATACCGACGATTTGGAAGGAGGTGAATTAAAAAGGATATGAATTTAAGTTCTCATTTTAATTTTAATTATAATGTTTACTAAAGTTTAAAAGCCTGAATTTTAGGTCACTAACATGGACGAGGCCATGTATAAAAAACACACATCAAATGGAAATAAATATAACAGACCGAACCAGTCATACGAAAATTTGGTTTGAGACATTATGAAGTTGAATTAAACGGAGCTAAGTATGCGAAATTTTGAACACTAGTATCAAAGTACAATATTAAATGCGTGCTACAGCAAAGGCATAATAATGTAACTTATTTCGAAATCAAAATGTTGATCAAACCTTTAGAGACGTCTAACGATTGTAAAATTCCTTGGCGCGACTTTCAATTTATATGCATAGGAGAAACCATGCAAGCCAGAAAAATGGAAACAGGTTAACATAACACATCATATAAATTTGGTAAACAGGTACGATCTAGCTCGTCATACATTTGAAATTAACAATACAAAAAACTGAAAAGATGCCAACGTACAACCAAGTGCGGTCGCCAACCAATCAGCAGTAAGTATTAAAATTAAATGAAGAAAGAATTGGTCAATATAATTACTATTAATTGTGATGTCAAATTACTATTCTACTTGCTATTTCTTCCAGGTGAAAATACAGAATATTTCAAATTGGTAAATCTGCAATTTTTTCACGTGCATAGTCAACTTGGAACAATTATAATTGAACATACATTTTGATTTCCTATAGTTGTTCGTCTTGTTTGATCATGCCGATTTTCGGAAGATATACGTAGTAAAAAGTTTATTTTATAATAACTTAATGGTGAGATGAAAGGTTATAAGTTTGTTAGGAAGTTTATCTAGAAATTGTTTTATGAAATTTGCTTTAAGTTATATTTAATATATGCTAATTAATCAATAGTCAAGACACAGGAATCGGAAAATATTGCTTTCTTGATATCTTTAACGTCCAAAATCCATTCATTTTATGTGATTTGTAACCTTTATCTGGAGAACCAAAAAGGGATATCACAAAATAGTATCCTTCCTATGCCAATCATAGATTGAGTAAAACATCTACCTATAGATGAAATGTAGCACCAACAGCACAAACAAGAAGCATTTACAGAATTCTGGAAAAAAATTTTAAAGCTAATAAAAATCATTATCTACATATTTTCTAAATAATTGTGCAAGGTAAATTATGCAAAAGTCAATTAAAACTGTTTCAAACCATGCTCCGTTTTATGTTAGAGATCATGTAATATCACAGAGATATATATATATATATATATATACTTAAAAATATACCTAGTTAAATTCAACGCAACATGATATAGCCATTAACATTAAAATGCTCTATCGGACTTACGCAGGGCAAAAATGACATGTCTATTTTTAATTTAGATCGTTAAAACAAAAATTGACATTAATGCGCCAGCCTGAAATACTACGTTGTGTAGAAAATAGTTTTGAATAGAATAACCAATTTCGACGACCGTTTTTGTAACTAGACAGCCTCCTTCATTTAATTTAACGATAACATAGTTTAATAACAAAAGTTACATTGATAATGATAATAATGGCAAAATTAAAATACACAAGCATGCACAATTTGCTTATACAATCTATGTTTAAAAAGTTTATAAATGAATGTCATTATGAAGGTTATTGAAGTCGATTATTGTTATTTAATATAGAGGACCCTGGTTTTACGATAAAGTATTATGGCACAGGCCAAAATTATTGTTGGTTCGATCTAAACCAAAGGTGGTGGCTACTATCGATGATTTCCTCATTGATAACGAAGCCGGATCTAGTAAAAGCATTTTTTTCAATTTACCAAAATTTTTATGTTATAAAGTGCAACTGGAAACAACCCGTTCTTAGAAAAAAAATAATTAGATAATCAATATCAATTTTCAATGCTTGAATTTAAAACGTGTCTGAAACTAAAGGTTAATCATATTACTAAATTAAATGTGAACAGCAGCTTTTGCCCTCTGTATCAGATTTCTTCGCATTTGCAACACGGGATAGAATTTAGAGAACACATATAATTCTGATGAAGTAACTTTCGGTTAGAGATTTTTTAATGTGAATGGCAGATAACTGACGAGATATAACTAATGTAGTATACCGTAGACTCGGAGTCCTTTTTTTGAGGCGGAATTAGCTAAATAGATTCATTTAGCATCGCCGTTCTCTTTGGAGTTAGAACTTCTTAGGTAACACAAAGTATGTTAGTCGTACGTTGTGCTAACAATGAAAATGATAGTCGCATTAACTATCCAGCTAAACCCTGATGTTAATACTGATTTGCTTAATTTTTAGTAAATATTTTTAAATAATTATATATTTAAAATATTTCAATAATTTTAACAAAAAGCACTGCAGTTGTATCCATGATAATGCTAGTAAACGTACATATGCAGGTAAATCCGTAATCACTGCCTGCCGGATCACCGTAGTAGGTTCTATACAGCGCATTACACTCGCAAACATATGTTGTCCCAACGGCCACACATTGTGAGTTGGATGGGCATTTAACATTGCGGCAATTTGGTACTGTAAAGTGAAAGAAGATTGCATTATCGGGAAAGAATAGTTATACGCATATTTATCACACAAATATTCATAAATAAAAAAGTAAAACATGTTCACAAAAATGCGTTTCTGATAAGGATTACAGCAACTTGGACTACTGCATTTCATTATAATTTCACAAGTACCAGTACTAACAATACATTTAAAAAATTTTTAATCCAAATACAAATATTAAATTTCAAAACTATCTGTACAACTATTCAAACTATATCTTTTACAAATAAGTTTACTGCTAGGATTGTTATAAGAACTTTGATTACTCTTACGCTGCCTCCAACACGTTACCTGCTATAATAATGGTTCTACAAGCAGCGCCATTACTAATAATATAAATAAGAAGAATAATAAAATTACTTATATTAAGACTACTACTTCGACATTTACTATTAGAACCATCATATATAATTTTTATAACTATATAAATATTTGTACAAAATCTCCCACAATTTTTTTCAGAATAATAACTAAAATATCCACAAAATATAATTTTTCTTCGATTACTATTGCTTATAATAATAATAAAACAAATGCAAATATAACAACTACTACCACAAATCCTAGCACTAATATTACAGCTACAACCAAGATAACAACTACTAATAATATCACAGCTACTAATTCTACTTATAAAACTCCTCCTACTTATAAAGTCCATCCCCTCCTCAACGTGGTACGACGGTGTCAACCATGTCTCGATGGCCGATCGTACATGGGCTAACGGGGCTATAGCGGTGGTGTCACCAGGGCGTGGTGGATTTCCGACCGGCAATCGGATCTCCTATAAAATATCACATGAACCCAAAGACGACACCATGACTCAGCGTGTGTTCCCCGCCACAAAAGGGTTCAACAGCCACAGGATTACATGGACTCCTGGACAGTACCCCGTACTTCCGAATGGCGAATGAGCTCTCAACAACCACCGGCAACCATGCAACTTACTGCTGCCTTGCAGACTGCGCTTGGATGTGCAAAGGCTAGAGGTGCGTCCTCGATCAAAAAGCCGAGTGGTGAGGGGACACCACTTGTACCAAATTCCCAAGAAACTCCATGAAATTGGAGCCGGCTTATCCTCCAAAGGGAGTCAGCCGCAGTAAAGTAAGTAAGTAATACTATCACAGCTACTAATTCTACTTATAAAACTCCTCCTACTAATACTACAGTTAATACTTCTAATACTACTGGCACTACTTCCACTTCTGCTTTTTCTTCTTCTTTTAACCCTACTGCTTTTAATTTACACCGTCTTCTGCTTCTCCTACTTGTCGTGTTGCTTCTAATATTACCATTACTATTTCTACTGCCACAGCTATTACTACTACCAAAAACACTACTTCTACTACAAATAATACTACTACTACTAATAATAAGAATAAACTAATAATACTAATAAATGTAAAACCGCTTTCACTTTTTAATACTGATTCCAAATTAAAAAAATCTTTAATTATTATAGATACAGCTCAGGCTACCAATACTCCTACCACTACTTCCACAACGACTGCAACTGCTACAACCATTTCTCCTACTTATACTACATTACGCCTACATATACTTTGCATACTTCTTCATGCACTAATTTTCTATTACTATTACTACAATAACAAGAAGATAAATTAATCTTATTATTATTAAACTATTATTAATGCGACTTCTATCACTACTAAAACTCCATAACTAAAATTAATAAAAATGCCATACTATAATTCCTTCTATTACATATAAGGCTAAACTGTTATTCATATTTATTATTAGAGCAGAGCATGATAACAGCCGTGTTTACGTTGATATAAATTTAACTATGTACAAATATAAATATTAATTCTTAGTAAACCATGTGGCTAGATCTCAACGCGAAAAAAAATCCATTTTATAAAGTGCTACAATTTAAAATAATAATTTTAAATTTAAATTGTAATCAAGTATATGTGTTCGAAATGATTTTATTTACGCAGAAGTAGAACTGTAATGAAACAACTTCTATTAATTACGTGCACAGAATGGTTATTGATGCACAAAGGATTTCTATCATAATTTATATAGTACACAATGATCACACTACAATTAATACTGTCATTAAACATTATAAATTCAATAAAACCACTTACTTCATTAAAACTACTAATATTAGTACTTCTAATTATAAATTTTATTGTTAAAAACCTTCTTCAACTCGTTAAAATTAAAAATTAATAAGATATTGGTTTATCTACCTGCAATGAAATCAATGGCTAAAATCTACATGCACCAACATAAAAATGTTGTGAAAAACGCCATTCAGAATCAAATCAAAACAACAATTTATCTTTGTCATAAATTATTTAAATCATTCGATACAGTTAAAACTCTGTATTTTTAACACTTACAGTTTTATTATAATCAAGGTTGCGGTCTTGATATAAACACCTGACCCATTAATTACTTGCATATGTCAGTAAAAACTAAGAAATGTATAGTGTAGAAAAGGCAATTCATCCAGTAGACCGGGTTCGTCCTTATTGGGAACTTATCACGTACTGGCCAGAATTTGCCGCGGACAGGGCTCGAACCTGGCCAGTACATGATGAGTTCCCAATAAGAACGAAACCGGTCTACTGGATGAATTGCCTTTTCTACACTATACAATTCTTAGTTTATACTACGACATGTTAATGAAAGTAATTAATGGGTCCGGGTGTTTAGATCAGACCGCAACCTTGATTATAATAATTGTTATCACCACCAATGTTTGTTTACTTACAATTATGTTCATGCCATTGAAACGAAATTGGAAAAAGCGTTTTGCTATATTTACCCAATAATTTTTCTTGCAGCTGATTGACCGCAATTTCTAAGCCAAGTCTTTGGTAGTCCGACATCATCAATCGGTTGTTAAATCTTCGCGATTTGCGTTCGCTGGCTGTCGTTTTGCACTATCAGTTTTGCGAAGATCCGATAGATCCCCATTTCCAAGTAAGCATATGTTTTGTCTTCGATCAGGCTGGGTGCGTACTCGTCACATTCGCCTAATCGAGGAAAAATCAAATGCGTACTTGGAAATGAGGATCAATCGGATCTTTGTAAAAATTGAGAGTGCAAAGCGACAGCCCGCGAACGCAAATCGCGGAGATTCCACATATGAAGCTGGTACTCCGCCAACTTTCAAAGAATATCTTCAATCGGTTGTTGGGATGTTCTCCTAGCGTTTAGGCAAACGGACAATTGCAGTTGCATGTTGAGGTAGAATTCACAGCTCTAAGTAGAGCCAAGTCTTCTCTGCATCTCTTAGTCGTGATTAACCTACAAACTCTGCCACATGAGGCTGCCAGATGATCGTCCTGTCTATATCAACCTTCTATAAATCTACTGAGTCATTCACTACCGTAGGAGATTGTGACAATTACCTCATCCAGGATCACAGACCTTTACCGGTCGGAGGACCTGTATGATTGCATTCACACAGCAATAACTGTTTTTTCTATTCATTGTTGAACAGCACTGTGTGCCTGTCTTAATCTCCATCATTTTTATAGTGCAGCTAGTTGAAAAAGACTGTCTTGTTTAATAGTCTTTATTGTATTTTATTTATGAGTTCTAAAGCGAAAACATGGAGTTAAAGACTCTGTGCAATAACGTTAAATGGAAGAAATCCAAGCGTTTCGATTTTAGTAACATGTTACAACTATAATGCAGTTTTGATAAAGCACATTATATTTACGCCGTTAAGTGCATCATGGCGTTAAACTTATCTTACAGCATATATAGCCGAAATTAAGAGCGTGTAAAACTAATTACGATGTACCATGTATGAGCCTTATTTTTAATATGACATGGTTTCTGTGAAGGTACATGGGTATGCAAATGGACACCATTTTGGTGTTTTTGTCTCTAAAATGCAAGCAAAGTTTGCTCTCTTAATATTAAGACTTTAAATCAGTCAACTCAGGAGGAAATCGACACTGAAATAATTTTAATTTAATGAGAAATGCAGAAACTCAGACACTCGTGTGGATGCCAAATTTTCAGGACTAGTTGGTTTAATTATAACGAAACAACATTCGATGGTTCAAAAGTCATTTAAAAATAGACGACATATATTTGGTGTGACTATATAAATGTAATTGTCAATCACCGGCTTACTTCTGTCACTTTACAGATTCCTTTATTTTTGTTTTAATCGCAAGCATTGTGTCTGCTATTTTATTTAATAATATTGGCGAAATTTTAATAGGACACAGAAAACAGCGACTTTCGTTTACGTCATCAGTCTGTATTTGCTATTTCCTAACTTCGTTTTATTTTGTCAAAACTCATGGTGCGGATTTTAATTACATTGGAATTTTGTCCCTTTTTAAATCAAACTTGACTTTTTCTATTTTTTCAATTGCACATTGAATCTAAATACAGGCTTCTTTATTGCAAATGCTTTGAAAGAAATAAGATCATCTTCTTGCATCGCCTTAAATAACCTGAGATATTTAATTTAATGACATTATACCATAAGATGTATGCATGTTTTGAACATATTTATGGCTTTTATGCAGAACGGGACCTGAATATGTTTGCTTCGAAGTCTATGGCTAACCTTTGTGCCATCCTTTCACACACGTACAAAAATCAATGACGAAATGATGTAATTTCTTTGGGCATGCTTTGCGTACTTACTGGCGAGTGGTCCAATTTAGCTGACACTACGCTACATTGCAACCATATTCTTGTTCATGTATCGTTGGACCGAGTTATCTGCTAATAAGTTATAGAGTCAATATCAAATTTACGACCAGGTCTTTTACATTAACGAACTAAGTGTGTCAAATATAACCATGATTTCGTAGATGTGATAAATATTGCCTAAATTGCAACAAAAAAGTACATTCTCAAACATTGCTACTTCAGAAAAGCTTTCTAATTTAGCATATATTTACAAATGTCACCATTATTGATCGATAATGGCGAAAGCACACATTTCATAATATAAATTGAAAGGCAATACAAGAAAGAAAAATGTAAACAAGGAAAGAGTTTACATTTAATAATATACTAGTTATACATTCATGGCTGCGAGAACTAACATATATATTTAGATAGAACGTTCGAAATTGGTATCGTTATAGACTTAATAGGATTTTGAATGCAATTTCGATTTTTTTATCTAACTGACGTACGTTACGTAACCAAATATATTGTGGGTTATAGGTGTATTGATGGCCCCTATTAATGCGTCGCGTGCATATGTCATTATTTCTTGTGTTCATACCGAAATTGTCTTAGCCAATTGAAACAATTTGTGACAACTACAGATAATTGGTGACTTGTTACACAGTGTGATGAAATGTCACACATTTAACGGTGAATGTATAAAACACACAAATTCACAACCATGATTATGACAAACGTTACCACCGCCCGCGCAACAAATGCTCGTTTAATTATATAAATATATATCTGTTCAGTAGTATTAGTAGATTAAAGGTTGGCTAGTTGGAACTTTGGGTTTAAATGGATGCCATATGAGTTCCACCTTAAAGAGAAAAAAACCAGCCGAGTAATATTAGTTAGTATGTGACTGAAACTTGTGTGTAGTTTCCGGCAGAGTGGCCCAGTAGTTAGAACACCAGATTCCGAAGCAGACGTGCTTAGTCTTGAGCCCTGTCCACGGCAAATTCTGGCCATCACATGATGAGTTCCCAATTTGGACGAAACCGGTCTACTGGACTAATTGCCTTTTCTACACTATACAATTCTTAGTTTATACTAACGAAATGTAAGTACTTAATGATTCATGTGTTTATATCAAGTTCGAAACCTTGATTATTGTAAATGTTCAATACACGTTTGTATAAAATATTTTTTTTCAAATATTTCATCGGTATACATTAAAATAACCATGCTAATGTATACTAAAGTAACACTAGCAATTAGCCGTCAAACTAGGCAAGGCTTGAAAACCGTCTTGCTAGAGACAGTTTCTTAGACTGGCGCCGAAAGTTATCTTTAAACTTGAATCTATCTTTGCAGGTAATATTTTTTCCTGAAAAATTACTGTGGTTTGTTTTACGTGAAATCTACAAAAATTTCTTGCATTGTCTTCCAGAGATATGTCGTTCTTTGAAATGAGTGGAAATACTAAATCTGTATGCGCACTAATTGCATTCAAGCACGGCAACAATTTTGCCGTTAAGAGTCATTGTTTTCATAAAATTATCATCATTCAAATAATTTGCTGGTGTCTACGTTCAACTTGATCGCAAATGGCTGTCTTCATGATGTCCGTGAACGGCTTATGAATGGATTATTCCGCTCAATCTTCTGGTTCATTATGTACGCATCTCGAATTCAAGGCGCGTGTACTCTAGAATCATTCTATGAGGTCGTCACATGTCCAATAGTTTATAAGAAAATAGCTCACCCTATTTGTACAGAAATCACATTAATCTAAACTGCCTCCGGATGATGTCGAACACCACACCACGAGGCTAGCAGTCCAAGAGCTATATAGAATTCTAGAAATGAGTTCTAAAGCTGTGGCATTTGAACTACCAATTTTTGAAAAAAAATTTGAACAACATAACAGGACATGACGAATTTTGTACGCCAAACACGAGGAAGTTAATAATATACATGTCATTCACGGAAGTGCAAATGTTAGCAAAACAGCGGGGGACACAAGTGACGGGAAGCAAGAAAGATTTAGCCGTTAATATTTTCTCATGATATGAAGAACGTACAGAGTAGATTCCCAAAAATGCAGCACAAATTGTTGCTCGAATTCCCTGGCAATGTTGTAGCGACCAGAACTGGCCACATGTTAAGACGGGAAATTTCTATATCCCCACGATCTAACATAGTTGTCTAAATGATTGGATTGAAGAATTATATATGCATTTTCACCTACAAGCAACAAACGGTTAAAGGGTTAACATTTTTATCGTCTATCGCAGATTGGACAAGAAAATTAAATAGACCTACAAGGCAAAGTTCCCACCTGTTGGAAAGGACAACAACCTTATAAAGATAACATTCAAGTTCTTAGGTCAATTTATAATATTAGTCAGGAAGAGCGAATAAGCACTTGATGATCAGCATCCTAAGCAGAACATTTATTACCATTGTCAGGTGGATGGAAACGCAAATGGCAACGTAACATTTCCGTAGTATTAAATTCTGGCCCTCCCAAGCGACGTAATTTTAAAATTTTATTCTCAAAAGGAAAAAATGCGGTTGAGCAATGTTTGGACATGCACAAGTCACTCAAATATAAATCGCCAGTATTACCGGTTAATGCAGTAAGTACACTGGAAAAACTCGACCTAGATCTCAGGACTGCATAATCTTAATTTGTCAATTTAGTTCAAGAACTTAGTATGAATAATTACCGTTCGTCTTCACGCAGTCTACAGGGTCCCAGTAACTCATCGTACCACCAGCACCACATCAAACGCAAATCAGCAACCCGAAAACCTGAAAGTCGAGTCCCGTCAGCTTGGCGTATTCCAGTGTACACTACAGAGACGTGGTGCATGAATCATCAAAATGAGAACATGCTAACAAAATTGCACGCATACTTGCCGAGATTGCACCCAATATGAACTTCCTTGATTGCTAAAGAATGTAGCTCAGACAGCCAGAAAGACATATACGGAGGTATTAGGGCGGGCACGTTCTTAATAAATCGCGTTGTACATGGTTGTTGGCGATTTACTCTTGAGAATCGTGATTGTGATTAATATTAGTCCTGCAATATCGTGAGTACCACCCAATTTCTTAGAAACATGCAGCATCAACCGCCAGCTAATTAAAACACATGACTGCAAATCTCAGAGTTCAATTAAGTCCACCCATTTATTCCTGTGTACGTTTGTAGTCGCGGATGTGCCATATTGTATTTTAGGCCTAGATTTTTTGGCGAAGTATAGACTAATAATTGACATTGCAAGACCCGTTTCTGACTTTAATTTTATTTACATTTGTTGGTAGTTGCGATCGCTTTTATTTTACTCAAAAGCAATGACTTTTTTGAGTCCGTTTATTCACGGCTATGAGCAATCTTTAACATTTCTCCAAAGTTTACGAACACTAAAATAGCATGTTCAATCAGTACAACTAGACTGAGTACGCGGAAACTTATTGGAACTAAAGGCGCACGCCAGAGTTTGTTCCTTAGATCAGAAAAAGTTACAGGCCGCTAAGGCCAATATTAATCAGATGCTGGAGGATAGTGTTATTTATCCTAGTTCTAGTTCTTGCGTATCACCGTTGCAAGTCAAGCAACACTTTAGTGTTTTGAGTTCATGTAATGTATATCGACGTTGAATAGAATTATAATTCATAATCGATATTCGCTAAATAATGAAAATAATATCATCGACGAATTATCCTAACGCCAATGGTTCACTTTGCTTAATCTTAAATCAGCTTATCATCAGATATCGTTCGACGAAGAGAGCATAGCAAAATCTACTGTAATTACTCTTTTGAGATATTTGAATATACACGTATGCCTTTTGGTTTGTACAATGAATTTCAAACGTTTCAAAGATTCACAAACATGGTTCTAAATAAACTTCCTTGTACACAGTCCTAAATCGACGACGGCATAATTGCTTTGGCGACATATGGCTACATTTGTAAAACACAAATGAGATGGTGGCTCATATCGAGCAATTTAGCCTCGTGTTTGACATTGAAAAATGCGTGTGGGACAAATAAAAAGTCAAGTTCTTTGGGTAATCAATCAGACATGGTATCATCTATACAACCAAAGAAAAAATCGATGCTACCAATAAATTTTTGATACCGGCAACCACTAAAGAACTACACCAATTTCTTGGCACTTTTAATTACTATAGATCCTTTATTACCATGATGGCGCAATCACAGGCAGAGCTGACGAGAAATTTCCAAGGTATCAAATCGTAAGAGTCAAATTTGCATTTGCACTGGGACGCTTCCGACTAGCTGATGTCCGTACACATTAAAACCTATATTTAACAATGCTAAACTGCATGCCATTAAGCAGAACGTTCCATTGAAACTCTCAGTAGACGCATCTAATGTTGCTCTAGACGCTACAAAGTAACAAGAAGTTGAGGGCGAACTGCGCCCAATAACATTGTTCTCCAGGAAACTGAAGTCAGCAGAGAAGCAGTATTCGTCCATGAACAGAGAGCTATTATCATAGCACGATACTTCTCTCCACTTTTAACGATATCTCCAGTGTCAATACTTTGAAGTGAGGATTGATAATGTATAGTTATTGGAGGTCTTCCAACAATCTGACGAGACATTGGCAATTAGCTGATAGTTTTGCGCCCATGCCAATAATCCAAAGTATTTCGTCATACGCATTCAAAATTTGACCGTTTCGATCTACTTAAAGCTCATTTTAGATTTATCCACGTAGAAATTATTTCCCTTCCTGTAGTTCGTCGAATTTTTAATTACATGACCATAGTTGATCGTCATACGAAATGGGTCGATACAATACCATTAATAAGCCAATATTTAAAGAGTATTAGCTACGCATTCTTGCTACAGTGACTGGCAAGAGGTTGCGTACCGGATGTAGTACAAGTAAGTTTTAAATATCTTGAAGTCGATTTGTGTACACGTGCATCTCGCGAACAATTCTATTGGCTTCTCGCACCGCCATTTATAGCATGATAGAAACGAATCCGCAAAACTTACTATGGAGCACCATCCACCAGTTTATATCTCAAAAGCCATGGATGGATGTAAGCAAGTTTATGTACGATTGGACGCGGCACAGTCAATTCTGAAACCAAAGTAATCTTGGCCTCGCCATAAAATGAAGCAGAGCGCCAAATTATTTGTCATAGACTACAACGGAAGTCGTAAACCGATTTCCATTAATCGACTGAAGCCTGCATTTGACTTCCGAATTCGAGCCTCAATCGTATCAGATTTTTATAACCATCACGAGCATAAACAAGAAACGATGACAAGACCCCGTCAACGAGTTTGATTTAAACTTGACAGGATGATGTCAATTTTAGTGGCGGGCGATGTAGCAAAACTAATTTGCATAAGTTATTTTAAAGGTATATTATTTCTACATAGGTAGAACAATATTTAAGTGTATCCTTTTAATTTATTTGTGGTCAATTTATTAAATCGAAATCAATATAAATTTAGGTTAATTAATTCATCTAGAATAAGTACTTTTGTTTTATTAAATAGTCAGATTCTCTTTTTATTTAGTAGCAAAACAAATCTACAGACACGAAACAACCTGTTATGCAGTATGCTGACAAAACACAATGAACAGTTAGTGGATAAAACACAATATAATTTGCTGTGCATTATTTAACGTACGTTTCGTCCCACTCACAGATTAAATTAATATACAGCATTTAACAAATCTCATAATTTGCCGTTTTATATAATGCGTTCGTATTTTCTGTATCCTTATCATTGAAGTCATTTTTGTTCATTAGTTTAATTTCTTCATACCAAAAATGAGCTCGTTTTATTTATAATACAATTTAACATGCTTAATATACGTTTGAGTAAAATAATTTCTTTGTTCTATTTTTCTATATATTATTTTAGAAAACACTGTAATGCAGACTAAAATGACAATAGCAAGTAGCTTCAGTTTAGGTGAGGCTTGTTGTAACTGCTGGCAACCTGCCTATTAGACAAGATCGGTTAGATTGATGACCGAGCTAGGATATTATCATGTTGTGTGCAAGACAAATATATATATATATATATATATATATATATGTATATATAATGTCAATATATAGTGACAATTTCATTCGAAAATTGAACAGTATATATTTTATTATGAAAAGAAAACACATTTAGTAACCCCGGATGTATATAATGAAAGATTGTCGGATGAAAAATACACATATTGAATATATGAGAGTAAATTTATTTGTTGCTCGGATCTTTCAAATATAATTTCATTTAAGTTCAACTACACAAATATATTAATTACATGTTAAATACAGTTTTTTTGCGGAGAACTAATATATATGCAAGTATGTATTAGGCGTTGCAAATCTAGAAACAAATTAGTTCAGTTGTGACCAGAGGGATAAACCAAGGGCAGCATGAACGGAAAGTATAATCTCATGCACATTCGTTTCGTGCTTACTGGTGAATCATCAGTAGGAGCCGGTATTACGCCCTTTAAGCACTATATATTTGGTCGAAAAATGTGGGATAGTAGGACGGTACAATCTCCCAGATGAATGTGTAAACCTGTAATAGTGAAGCTAACATCATATAATCTACGACAATGCGACTTCAACGCTAACTCACACTATATACTATATATACCGAGTCTGTAAAGGATACTAACACTATGGTTATTGTGCTAGTAACCGATACCAACATTATTGTACCGAAAAGGTACATGGTACTAACACTATGGTTACCGAGTCGGTACATGGTACCTAATACATACTTGCATCTAAATTACTTATTGGGTATATATGGTTTTTCAACTGAATGGATGAATCAAGGTTGTCTTCTTGATATTAATGCAAAATGCCATTATATACATACATTTGCCAGTATTAAGTATAAATTGTATAATGTAGAAAAGTCAATTTATCCAGTAGCCCTTACCGCAGAAAATTCTGGAGAGTATGTGAAGAGCTCCCGATATGGACGTCAACGGTCTACTGGATGAATTGTCTTCTCTACATTTTACAATGCTTAGTTTATACTAAAAATGTATTTATATCTAGAATACAACGTTGATTTAAACAATTTTTATTACCGCTCGCGCAATCAATGATCGTCTAATGAAATGAATGAATGATAATATTTAGATGTTGTAATTGGTATGCACATGCGTAGAAGGCTTGAAATTTATATTGGGGAGCTATTAAATGGGTGTTTATATAGCTTGTTTTCTAATTGTATGATATCTGGTCATTTTTTTATTGTCAGCTAGTTATCTATGTGAGCTAAACCTAATTCTGATGGTGAAAAGTGTACCTATGTGTATCGCGTGCATATGTTTTAGTGTGTTGCTTGTCCAGATTGTGTTCTTTTTTGCTGAATAAACGCGCTGCTTCCATTATTTGCAGCCAGTCAAACGTTATATTGTGCTGATGAAACGTTTGTACATTCAGCAGAGATGTCTGCCGTTTAATAGAAATTGCTTCATAAATGTTTTAAACGTTTTCTGATCTAGGCTTTGTGAAAAATTTAGAAGTTTGTTGTGTTCACTTTGGATTATATGACCAGTAAATGCAGATTTCGTGGATGATACCACTCCTCATATACGTCCATACACGCATATATATTAGCTCTCCGCAACAAGCAGTATTTAACCGTTTCCGGCAAGTGTTCATGAATACTATAGTACATCTAATGTATGTTATATCGCACATTTATGAAGCACTGTTTATCAAACTGCAAAATCGCCGGATGCATTTTGAAATATATATCAGTTATGGACAGTAATTTACATATTCACGATAAGGACATAATCGATATACTTGATGAATTGCCTTAGCTACTGCAAAAAAATGTATCTAATAAAAATCATGCCATTAGGATTCAATTCAATATATATATATATATATATATATATATATATGCTCTATATATATATATATATATAATCTAATATCGAAGATATAAGAAATAATGAAATAGAACGAAATTTGGGCATTGAAACTGTGTAATTCTGATATCTAAAGTCATCTAGATTAGTGCAGCGGTATATTATTCATTTTTCCATTTCACAAAGGTCCCCAATAAGCGCTCATTTTATCAAAAAGTGTAAAGTTGTTAGTTAATCTCACATTTTGGAAAATACTTCTTCAATTTTATTGTAGACGCTTTATAAATAAAACATTCCTAACGACATGGCGGTGTATAAAACATACATGCAACTTATATATCTTCTTAAATTAACAAATATGCACCCATTAACAACACTTAAAATAATAATTAACCTTGAAAAATATATTCAAATTATTTTTAAACGAGTTTTACAATTGTGCATAACACGGAAGCAACATTGTTTCAACTTATCAGCAGGTTAACGTATGGATTAATTTGGTTTAAATAATAAAAGAAAAGAATCCAAGTATGTCTCCGTATTTTAGAATATGAAAAAATAATTTCTCATTTATCTAATAAATCCTGTATATAAAAAAATGGTTTTTTAAACGGTTTTGGGAAAGGTGCATTTATAGTAAATCCTTCTGAATAGGAAAGCATTTTGACGCATCTCATCTAAGTAAAAATTTAAAATTGCTCTGTGAGTAGATAGCATCATCAGTCATATATTTTACACGTAACGTCGGTATGTACTTCTACATGCGAAAATTGAATTTGATGCTACATATGCCCAAAATAGATTGAACTTTGATAAAACTTAGATTAAAGATACCTTTAGATGTATATTGTAGTGGGCGTTTGAATTTTAATACTTGTTCTCTGCTAGGACAATAGTGTAGCTCATTATTTCTAATTTTACTATCGTAACGAAAAAATTGCCCTTATAATGCTTATCATCCTAGGCATCGATTTATCAACAATGTATGCATATCGTTGCTTTAATTTAATATTTTTAATTTTATTATTCCTTACGTTTTGAAAAAAATTAAAGATGTAAACAAAGGGAGTACGCTTTGAGTCAAGATGATTCAGAAAGAGTCGCCATAACCAGTTCAGGAGCAACAGACGTGTATATTAGCCATAATTAATTAAATGTTGTTATCATATTATTTTGTCATATACATGAAAATGCAATCTATAATTTAATATTAGAAAATTACAAATTATTTTCATATATTTTCGCAACGTCATCATTGTTTTTATTATTGACAAATTATTCTCCTCATGCAGTATAAAGATTGCTTACTTTGTGTTTATTTGACGGATTTACTGGTTGCAAAGAATTGTTAAATATAAACATTATTATAGTTAATAACGCCGGCAGTACATAATCGTAACGTAATTCTTCCTAAGCACGAAATGTTTAAATTCATTTACGCTATGTATGGGAAGTGTGGATGTGGATGATAATAAGACTAAATTAACTACAAATTATGTGAAAATTTATATTGTAGGCTAATTTACACCAGTTAATTATCAGCTGTACAAAGGTTCACAGCGAGTTTTCATACATCATCACCTATGTTCGTGTTTGTAAAAAGTGGTGGGTAAGTAGTATTTCAAAGAATATGATACACAAAACCCTCATCGTTTTTCAAATTTTCAGACAGACAAATAGCCTTTACTACTCTACACGACGTCTTAATTGAACATATTTTTTATTTCAAGTGCAGAAACTTTTGTGTATAGGTATTGTGCCGTTGGTGCATTCGTTTGGAATACTGATCTTCACGATTTGCAATCACTTCTACAATGTAGCTGCACCTCAAGAAACGACACATTGGTCACCTATCCGCCTCCAATTGCAAACCAAATATTCTGATGAAACCTCTGCATCTGTTAAGTCTCTATTCAGCTCGCACACGACTTCCATAGAGTGGCTTTTTCTCGTCACAATAACGGAGGCAGAAAATTTATTTACATATTTGTCATGATTTTTTGTCAATCCTGCACGCTTTGTATATCCGATTTGTTGGTGTGCACTGCGAAACTGCGAACTCCGAGCTATGAATTATAGTTACGTTTTTAAAAGCCGTCGGTACACTGCAGAACAGATTGATAAATAGTAAAACTGGGATCAGCAGATTTGCTTCAAAATTGAAATGGAATAGGAGCACACCATAGCCTTAATGGATGTGAAGTTCACATGATGAACAGATGGCTCGGCTTTGGGCGCTGCATGCACAAGGAAATGCGGAAAGTGCAATAATTTAATTTCCAAAAGGTTTGCTTCTTGAAATGGGGAAAAATGTTTTAAACGAGATATCGTATAAGCGGGGCATTGTGTATTTGATAGTCTGACTGCTTGCAACGACACACGTTTCTAAAAGTTCATCCCCTCACTAGCCAGAAAATCTATACTGAAAGTATATATAAGTATATAAATCCAATCATACAATTATTAATATATATATATATATATATATATATATATATATATATGTTTTGTTTATATACTTCTTATTTATTGTTAACGTTTCTTTAATGCTCTTATAGGCAATGTCAAACATACCTTTTACGAGTGTTTTGTTGTTATTCTTGTGTTTTAATTAAGATAATTGTTTTCCTTTAACGACATAAAGATAGCATGTCACACTGCAAATACAACGAAAACAACTCTCTACGTTGTACAGAAAATAAGTTTGGTCGTATACTGAAGTATCAAATAATGACCATTCAATCTGTTTGAACATAATTTATTTTGAACGATAATCCACAGACAAATAACCGTCTTATTCTACACAATGATTATGATATTTATTACGTAAGAAGTTAAATAATATTTAAGCCAACAAGTGCATACAGGTATTTTTCTGTAAAATTAAAATGAGCTTATATTTAATATATCAAAAAACAAGCAAATGCCTTTTTTACTTACACGCGCTAACCACACCTATATGTTTAAAAAAATGTTCAAAAATTTAAAATAAGTTATTTGAATCCACAATTAAGTTCAAATTAAATAAAAATAGTTGCTTAAATTTAGGCTGCACATGCTAACGTCAAGGACGTATATGAAGTGCATATATAAATCGTTTAAATTATTTGGGGTTAATATATTTTACAAAGTTACAATATATAGTAGTATACAAAACAAATAATATTCTGAAATATGATAAAATACATTAATCACAATAAATATCGAACACACAGAAAAAGGTTAAGCGAAAATAAAATATGATTTAATACTGTAAAATCAAGCTGTTAGCAAACATTTCACTGTCAATTTGGTATTTTGATCGGAGCATTTTAAATGAACATTAGTTGCGCGGGCGGCGTTAACAATTACTGTAATTAAGGTTGCAATCTTGACATAAGCACCTGACTCAATTATTACTTACATATATCAGAATAAACTAAGAATTGTATATTATAGAAAAGGCAATTCATTCAGTGGACAGGTTTCATCCTTATTGGGAACTCATCACGTAATAGCCAGAATTTATCGTACGCAGTGCTCGAACCTGGGCACATCCGCTTCAGAATCTGGAGCAATATCTATTGAGCAACCCTGCCGCACGACAGAGTGGACGAAACCAGTTCTACTGGACGAATTTCCCTTTTTTACACTATACAATTCTTAGGTTATACTGACATGTGTAAGTAATTAATGAGTCAGGTGCTTATATCAAGACCGCAACCTTGATTATAATAATTGTTATCACCACCCGCGCAACCAATGTTCGATTTAATTATATAAATGTTATTTCAATACCACTTCCCCATGTAATGTGGTGTCTGTTCAGTAATGACAGATTGGGCATGGTTAGTTGGAACTTTGGGTCTAAATGGATGCCATATGAGCTCCACCTAAAGGAAAAATTGACTAACCAAGTTAAATTAGTTAGTATATAACTGAAAATTGTGTGTAGTGTAGTGTGCGGCAGGATAGCTCAGTGGTTAGAGCACCAGATTCCGAAGCAGACGTGCCCAGGTTCGTATCCTGTCCGCGGCAAATTCTGGCCAGTACTTGATGAGTTCCCAATAAGGACGAAACCGGTCTACTGGATGAATTGCCATTTCTACACTATACAATTCTTAGTTTATACTGACATATGTAAGTAATTAATGGGTCAGGTGTTTATATCAAGAAAGCAACCTTAATTATAATAATTGTTATCACCGCCCGCGCAACCAATGTGCGTTTAATTATATAAATGTTCATTTCAATTCCACTTCCCCATGTAGTGTGGTGTCTGTTCAGTGATGACAGATTGGGGATGGTTAGTTGGAACTATGGGTCTAAAGGGATGCCATATGAGCTCCACCTAGAATAACGAAAGACTAACCAAGTTACATTTGTTAGTATATAACTGAAAGATGTGTGTAGTGTGCGGCAGGGTGGTTCAGTGGCTCGAGCATCAAATTACGAAGCAGATGTGCCTAGTTTTGAGTCCTGTCCGCGGAAAATTCTGGTCAATACGTGATGAGTTAACTATAAGGACGAAACCGGTCTACTGGATGAATTTACTTTTGTACGGCAAGGTAGCTCAGTGGTGAGAGCACCAGATTCCGAAGCCGACATGCCCAGGTTCAAGCTCTATCTGCGGCAAATTCTGGCTAGTACGTGACGAGTTCCAAATAAGTATCAAACTAGTCTACTGGACGATTTTCCGTTTCTATAATATATAATTTTTAGTTTATACTAGCATATAAAAATTTTTCATCAAATTTCTTCCCTTCTTAGTTCGAATACACGTTAATCTAAAATTAAATCAAGGTCACCATTATATTTAACAATAGCTCATTTTCAATAAATCAATCATAGACCTTCAAATGAAATGGAACTTAAAATCTAAATGTAAATATATATGTAAATATTTGCATGTGTATATTTATTGCACTACTCGACTGCGTTGAGGTTATATGCCATATTTAAAGAGCTTTAAAAATAAATTGGTGTGACACCAGTTATTGCATAATTACCTGAAACATCTTATGTATAACGAGGGGTTGCCTCCAAATTTACTCAATGGATATTATTTTACTGGCAAATTGGATTTTCGAAATTGGCTCATAATAATAACAACATATTTCACTTTGTGCAATTATGTTAAAAATCATAAACACAATTCTAATACAACTTGATATACACGAAAACACCATTTAAAATATCATTGGATTGATTTAGAGTTCCATTTGTCATATGTCTCCTAAAAATGGAAATAACTGATTCTTCAAGTTAAAAAGTCTATAATCCATTGAGTGGTCAATATTTGTATAATAAAATAGGAAAAATATTTGCTAATAAAGTGAGCATTATTTCGCTGTAATTTTATAGTAAATTATATTTCGTTTTGCTTGATAGTCTGTACAAACATGTCGTAAGATAATAAATAAAGTTATAAAGTAAACAGTAAAGTAATTCTTAAACCAGCAAGAATAAAAAAAATTTAACTGAAAAATTTAAATGCGCTTTTGTATAATAAATAAAAAATATGCGCCAGTTTAGCTTACCTGTTCCAGGTAAGACTGTGTGTGAAAACAGAATTTAAAAAAAAATAAAATGAGTTTATCGGAATTAAAAAATTAACTTCAAATTTATTAAAAATTAACGCCTAAGTTTACGATATTCGTATTAACATAATATACACACAGTTAACACGTAGACGAAACAAAGGTTTACTTGTAATTATTCATTAACTAGATTAAAATGTTTAACAATATAATTTAAATTTGTCCAACAGCATGCACTAATCACGATCAAATATCAGGCGAAGAAAGGAAACATTTTATTTTTGGTAACTGTTTAGCAAAAATGGTATTAAAGCACATTGCAATAATTTGATTCTATTGGTAGACATGCCACAGCCGATTCTATGTTGTGCTCAGAGTGTCTTGGTCATACTTTCTGGTAAGCTGCCAGTAAGGCCAATCTTTTTTAAAATTGTTTATGTTGAATTTAACCTATTTTCGACGTGGAATATTTACCGGATTAAGGGATTTATAAAAATTTTACCTGAAACATCTTTGGTCCACTGTTGAATTAATATGCGTTCACCATTTATTAACAAACAACTTTGTAAATATTTAATTAAGTATTCATTAATGACACGGGTATGGATGGTATTCATTATTATTAGGTTTGCGGGCTCAACAACTATTGAACAAAAATGCGGATTTAGGTAAGCCTAAACTTAGCAATCCTATAAAGAATTTGTTCTTTGCGTAGCGCTGTCATCGTTCAAGATGTTTTCACATTTGACTATTGCGAGTCAATATTTGACACTCGTAAGTGTGTAAAATCTTCATTAATTTCCATTTCCAGGTGCAAAGCTTTCTTTTTTCTTTGATTGATGAGTTCTCACTGGTCTCGTCACTATGAAGCCGTCCACAAGCCGCTTGCCTGAAAATGCTGTTGAAACAGATTTTTCCGATTTATTTCCAAATTTTCTGAACTTCTTTTCCAGTCCCATCTTCAGAGTTGACACCATACTCACTTTCCACAAATTGTTTTTCTGTGATTATAATGTTAATCCTGAAGATGGCATTGGAAATGAGGTCCCTAAAGTTTTGAACAAATTCGTAAAAACTTTAAGCAGCATTTTCAAACAAGCAGATTGTGTACGTCTTCATAGTGACGGGGCCAATGAGAATTTATCAATAAATGAAAAAAACCAAGTTGTGCAACTTGAAGTTTAGATAAATAAAGATTTTACCGATCTTCGAGTGCCATTAATTGTCCCGCAATAATCAATTTTGGAAACAACTTGATCTATGCAAGCCAAACTGACATATTGACTATCTTACATAACACAGTGTTGCTTACTTATAAGAGGAAATGTGTGGCAGTTTCCAAGTTATACTGAACGAGGGGCATTCGATTCGCTTAAAAGTGTAATAATTCATTTTAGTACGAATTAAACAGAAGACAAAAGCTGATTGAAATACATGCTGGGATAACTAAATTTACACTTATAAAATCGGTTTAAAATCCACCTAAGTAAGCACAAATCCAATTGTATTTAACCAGTCGTTTACTTCAAACTTGTTAATTTGATTTAAAGTAATGTTACCACCACCCGCGCAATCTATGATTGTTTAATCTGCCTAACCTGTCTGCAACCGCTAAGCATGTATAAAACCACAAGATGGAAAAGAATGAATAACTCCTAGTTTTAATAGCCACATATATTAAGTAATTGACTGAAATTTCGGCTGAACAGATCCTAAACAGCTTCTATCTTCCGTTAAAAGTGTATGTGCTAAACGATTAGGCAATAGTTCATTGAGCAGTTGGCGATATGCATTGTTGGAGTTATTTTCGCAGAGCTGACATAAATCGCACAAAACATATTCTCAACAAAACGTACAAATTAGCACAATTACCGCCAGTTATAAAAACACTGCAAACTGATTAACAAAAATCCAACCGAAATTACTAATTCAGCTATAGGAAATCAGACAAGCGGTCGTCGCTCACTGTATTCCATTAGTCATTGTACCTGACTGAATAATCACCTGAAAATTGACATTGCAATTAAGAGTAAAAATTTTAACAAAATGTGCTAGAATTACATACTTTTGTTCACAAAAATTATGATCGTGTGAATGTCGAAAAAATAATAAATGTAATTTATCAGAATTGAAAAACAAAACAGATATATTTTATTAACCGATTCACATACTACCCAAAATCAGTATCGCGAATTAAATCTTTTCCATATGCCATTGCCGTTAAAGTAATGTTATATAAAAAAATTGCACGGAAAGCCGGCTGCCCAATTCCAATTCATTTCTTCCAATTAATTTCCACTAAATTTTACATAATATAAACCATATAAATACAATATATTCTAATAAATTCAATTCTATCTAGAACGATATTACGCTGTTCGATTCCACTACATTCAAATTAATCAAATTATATTCAATCCATTTTATTTTATTCTAATATATTCTATTATAATATATTCTAATCTATTTTATGCTATTATATTCTATTCTGTTGCATTCTCTTCTATTCAATTCTATTCTACTCTATTCTATTCTATTCTATTCTATTCTATTCTATTCTATTCTATTCTATTCTATTCTATTCTATTCTATTCTATTCTATTCTATTCTATTCTATTCTATTCTATTCTATTCTATTCTATTCTATTCTATTCTATTCTATTCTATTCTATTCTATTCTATTCTATTCTATTCTATTCTATTCTATT
>JAQBSW010007731.1:0-38825 GCA_029291075.1 Eudiplozoon nipponicum | reverse complement strand
GAGATTGTACCGTCCTATTATTCCACATTCTTCTACCAAATATATAGTGGTTAAAGGGCGTAATACCGGCTCCTACTGATGAGTCGCCAGTAAGCACGAAACGAATGTGCATGAGATTATACTTTCCGTTCATGCTGCCTTTGGTTTATCCTTCTGGTCACAACTGAACTAATTTTTTACTAGGTTTGCAAAACCTAATACATACTGGCATATATATTAGTTTTTCGCAACAAACAGTATTTAACTGTAATATATTGAATTGAATGATGTCATGCTTACCGCGAATGTGATAACTGATATCGATGAAGGCCAGAGTGTATGGTTTAACTGGAGTAACAGGTGTTCGGAAATTGTAGTAATTTCAATTTGGGTGAACTTTAGCATAAATTAGATCCATCAGGTTGGTATCATGTACCGACTCGGAAACCATAGTGTTAGTATCCGGTACTCATCGATTTCAAAAAGGTATCAGTTACCTAACACAATGGCCATAGTGTTAGTATCCTTTACAGACTCGTTATATATTATATAGTGT
The DNA here is from genome assembly GCA_029291075.1 of Eudiplozoon nipponicum. NCBI lineage: Eukaryota > Metazoa > Platyhelminthes > Monogenea > Mazocraeidea > Diplozoidae > Eudiplozoon > Eudiplozoon nipponicum. The sequence continues at coordinate 38,290 of JAQBSW010007731.1, read as the reverse complement.
GAGTTAGCATTGAAGTCGTATTGTCATATGACTTCAGATTGAGTTAGCTTCACTATTACAGGTTTACATCATGTCTAGAGATTGTACCGTCCTATTATTCCACATTCTTCTACAAATATATAGTGGTTAAAGGGCATAATACCGGCTCCTACTGATGAGTCGCCAGTAAGCACGAAACGAATGTGCATGAGATTATACTTTCCGTTCATGCTGCCTTTGGTTTATCCTTCTGGTCACAACTGAACTAATTTGTTACTAGGTTCGCAACACCTAATACATACTTAAATGATATATACTTTGACCAACAAAAGCATTCATTGCAATGCTTAAAAGATTTTGTAATTGTATTAAGTTCGGAAATTGAACATATTTCGCCAAACTATCACATGGGGTCAAACAACTAAACTACACAATACAGTATTTTAAGGATAATGGACATCTAGAGATATCCCAATGAATAGTAAGGTTATAAATGTTTGCATTGTGATCGAAATTTCTAGCCAAGCCCAATGCATTAATTTGTAATTTGGTTTCTAATGGCATTGTAGCCACGAATATTTGGAATATTTTTCTCACTGCTTAAGAACTTGTGTTAGAGAATCATGTTTTGATTTAACATAAACTTTTTGTAAATCCGCATTTGGTGAAGCATGTCTAACTGCAATTTTAATAAGATATAAATGTTTGACTTATTTATTAGCTAAAAGATATCTTATGTGCATTTAAAAAATATTTTTTATTCTTGAGGTAAACCCCGATCGCATTTTAATTGATCGGTCACAAAACATAAGCTAGTGTATAATTGCAAACTTTGTGTAGCGTGTGACACGTAAGCGAACTGGATGGAATCATATGGTCAGAAGATTTGTGACCCAATTTGAACCTTGTTGGCGGCAAAATTCTGGAAAGTACTTTAAGAACTCGCAATCCTGATTTAAATAATTGTTATCGCCATCCATGCAATTAACGATTATTTAATATGAGAAATATGGAATTTTGTTCTTTTAAGCTCGCAAATTGAAACTAAATTTTTAAATTGATCGTAGGAAGTAATGCATTAACAATCATTTTTTACGTGGGTGGTGGTAACAATTCTCTGAATCAAGTCTGCGAGCTTGAAGTAAACACCATACCAATTGATAATGTCCGAGACAGCATGGAAACTTGCCAACCGACATTTGTAGTCAATTATAATATATGCGAGACTACTAGAGGTCAGAGCGACATATCTATTTTTTCTTTCCATAAAAATGCAATGCGGTTCTATCCTCGCTAGTCAGTTTGCCGTCGTACTCTGATGATGATCATGGAAGGTTGAAACGAATCAGTACGTATGACTAACTGCATTTTTGCTATATCGTTCGGTAACTGGTTAAATACAATGGAATTAGTGTTTATTTCAAGCTGGCAAACTTGCTTGAATAAAGGCTAGACATACCGAGCAACATGAGTGCAGAATACATTGATAGAGATTGTACCGTCCTATTTCCCACATTCTCACCAAAATATATAGTGGGTAAAGTACTTAAAACCGGCTCCTACTGGTGAATCGCCAGTAAGTACGGAAAAAATTTCGGGATATTATTTTTTCCGTTCAACCTATCTTTGTGTTATCTTTATGATCATATTTGAAATAATTTGTTACTAAGTGGACAACAACTAATACGCATTTAAATACTGTTTGTTGCGGAGAACTAATACATATGCAAGTATGTATTCGGTGTTGCGAACCTAGTAACAAATTAATTCAGTTGTGACCAGAAGGATAAACCAAAGGCAGCATGAACGGAAATTATAATCTCATGCACAATCGTTTCGGGCTTATTGTGGACTCATCACTGGGAGCCGGTATTACGCCCTTTAACCACCATATATTTGGGTGAGGAATCTGGGATAATAGGACGATAAATCTCCTAGACGAATGTGTAAACCTGCAGTAGAGTAGCTAACATCGTATAGTCTCGACTTCAACACTAACTCACTCTATATAATATATATACCGAGTCTGTAAAGGATACTAACACTATGGCTACTGTGTTAGTAACCGATACCAACATTATAGTACCGAAAAGGTACATGTTACTAACATGATGGATATCAATGTATGCTATAGTACACCGAAACTGAGAATTACATTTTTTTCTGAACACCTGTTACTCCAGTAAATCCATACATTCTGGCCTTGATCGATATCAGTTATCAAATTTCGCGGTAAGCATGACATCATTAAATTCAGTATATAACAGTTAAATACTGTTTTTTGCGGCGAACTAATGTATATGCAAGTATGTATTAGGTGTTGCAAACCTAGTAACAAATTAGTTCAGTTGTGACAAGAAGGATAAGCCAAAGACAGCATGAACGGAAATTTTAATCTCATGCACATTCGTTTCGTGCTTACTGGCGACTCATCAGTAGGAGCCGGTATTACGAACTTTAACCACTATATATTTGGTAGAAGAATGTGGAATAATAGGACGGTACAATCTCCTAGACGAATGTGTAAACCTGTTATAGTGAAGCTAACATAATCTAAAGTCAACGACAATGCGACTTCAATGCTAACTCACACTATATAATATATATACCGAGTCTGTAAAGGATACTAACACTATGGCTATTGTGTTAGTAACTGATACCTTCTTTTGCAATCGATGAGTACCGGATACTAACACTATGGTTTCCGAGTCGGTACATGATACCAACCGGATGGATATAAATTTATGCTAAAGTTCACCCAAATTGAGAATTACAACAATTTCGGAACACCTGTTTCTCCAGTTAAACCATACACTCTGGCCTTCATCGATATCAGTTATCACATTTCGCGGTAAGCATCACATCATTCAATTCAATATATTACAGTTAAATACTGTTTGTTGCGAAGAACTAATATATATGCAAGTATGTATTAGGTTTTGCGAACCAAGTAACAAATTAGTTCAGTTGTGACCAGAAGGATAAACCAAAGGCAGCGTGAATAGCTGGTTGCAATATTTATACTATATTACGCAAACCGACGAATGCTTTTCATTTGTAGATTGATATAAATTATTATTAAGCAAATAGCACATCCGATGTCGTCTGTTTTTATACTCTAAATCAATAGTAGGAGTATAGTAATATATATATATATATATATATATATATATATATATATATTGCCTACGTATACAGTGGGTCGGATCCTGAAACAACGCCAAAACGTGAAAAATCTTTCTCGTTTTGATAACAATGTGAGGGCACATTTTCGGTATTATATTCAGCTAATTCTTTTGTGCATGTACTATTGTTACTTAAATTTAAACTAATCAACTTGTGAAAAGGTGAATTCCACATATAACTTGACAGTAATAGCATCAAGTCCTAGCAGTCTGATAATGGTCTAGCCATCATATGCATGTTTTGATTACGTGACAGATGTGTATGAACTAATGATTAATTTAATTTGAAGATGAAGCTGCAGGATACATGCTTTTTATACATGACAATTTCTATTTTAGTCCCCTTTCACAAACAATAACAGCCCATTTTGCAGTTACAACTTCGATTTTGTGTGTTTCTGCAGCCCAGTTAACTGAATTATGCATAATAACGTGCCCGTTCTGCTTGAGATTGTTTAAGCCTCCATATTTTACCGATATGCACATTTTCAGCTTGATTGTCTGTTGTTACGTATGTATACAGATATTCATGCGTTATAAAAATTTACGTTGTTTATTTGTACATGGCCTTGTTAATACCTCACATATTCTTACATATTCTATTAACAAGACAGAATATTCGCGAATATTGTTAGGTTTATTTCTGGCCTACATCATTTGTGTTAGGCATATGCTTATTAATTTTTGTATTATTTCTGTATTTTATCACAATGACTCAGGTTATTACTCTTCACATATATAACGTCATTGCTTGCATAGGTTGTTGTTTGCTTTGTCTAAAATAAGTTTTCCGCTCGACAGGGAATTTTTATTGGTGCATATACCAACTTATCCTGTAATTACGCTTTATTTTAATGACAATTAAAGCTCAGCTCTTTTTTGAACTCTAAATTTTTAATTATTAATTTATTATCAAACATTCGGAGCCGCAGGCTTTAAACTTAATCCAATTCACTCTTTTAGATTTCCTTAATCCCCTAAAGCACATGTGTGAAGTCATTATTTTCAAAAGCATAGCTTTAGTTCCCAAATATATCTTATATTATGCATCTTTAATCCTTTTATTGTATCGCTAGTTTACCCTTCCCCTATTTCTCAAAACATGCTTATTTTTAATATTAACATCGGTCATATTTTTTCTTATTGTTATAAATAGATATTCGTTCCATCTAACCTGTAGAAAATCAATCAAAAACCCAGTCACGCAAACGATTAATAAATCTTGCATAGAATAGCTAAACTCATAGATTTCTGAAAATCTTTGTTACTCAAATAAAAAAGTCCATTGTAAAATTAATCTTCGTATTATACGAAATAACTAAGTTAACCAAACGTTTAATTACTGACATATTTAGGAACAAATCAATACACTTGCATAATTGCTTTGTTTTTTTTAAATTACTAACGTATTATATAAACCGTGTATTTAAAAATCTTCTATTCAAAAAATCAACAACAACAACAACAACAATAATAATAATAATAATAATAATAATAATAATAATAATAATAATTTTTTTGGCAACGAAGGCCAACAGGCTCGACTATTGAAATAACAAATCAAAGGTAGGATATGTGGAGGTGAATGAAATTGTGACTAGCAAAGTATTTAACAACAGAGGAGGGAGGAGTTGAGGAAGAGAAGTGCTTCCATCAACTTCATGTTAGTTCAATCTGGTGAAAAAAGAGACATTCCATTTGATAATACAGGATCAATTGGACAACGGTTCTTGAAGTGTACGAGCATCAATGGGGACTTACATGAGCAACTAAATTCTCAGGGGCTCAGATAAGTAATTGATCAATTAAACATTACCTTAATTATAAGTCTACCAATTTCTCAATAGTAAATATCTCAAATATACTTTTGATTAATTATCGATTTTCTCCATTAATCCACTTTTCAAAAATTCAGCAGGCTTAATTCACCGATTGAACTGAACTATTATTAAATTTCTCAGTTGTTTCACTTTTAAAAAAACCATTATTTATTTAATTAATTAAATAATAAATTTCTCAATTAATGAGTTGCACAATTACCCAATTACTTATATAATCAATCATTCAATTGCTCAAATATTTAGTACCAAAATAAATAAATGAATAATTTACTCAACCGCGCAATTACAGAAGACACTATTGCTTAATTAATTATTTAGTCAATTATTACATTCCCAAAATCAAGGTTACGATCTTGATATAAAAGTCAGTCGATTTCGTCCTTATTGGTGATTTTTAACGTACTGACAAGAATTTTCCGATGGCAGAACGCGAATAGTTCCTAGTAAGCACGAAATCTGTCCACCGGATGAATTGCTTTTACAACATTTTACAACGCTAATTTATGCTGACAAATGCAAGTATATAATAGGACTGGTGTTTATATCAAGATAACAACATTGATTTAAATAATTTTTATCTACGTCAACATAATCCATTTTCGAATGATTTCGATAGTTATATAATTATATAATACTTCAACAAATAAATAAATAAAGAAATCCATTTAAGAAATAAAAGAATAACAATTATTCAATTATTCAATTATTCAATTATTCAATTATTCAATTATTCAATTATTCAATTATTCAATTATCTTAATTATTCATTATTCAATATTCAATATTCAATTATTCAATTATTCAATTATTCAATTATTCAATTATGCAATTATTCAATTATTCAATTATTCAATTATTCAATTATTCAATTATTCAATTATTGTCCAATTATTCAATTATTCAATTATTCAATTATTCAATTATTCAATTATTCAATTATTCAATTATTCAATTATTCAATATTCAATTATTCAATTATTCAATTATTCAATTATTCAATTATTCAATTATTCAATTATTCAATTATGTACTATGCACTATTCAATTATTCAATTATTCAATTATTCAATTATTCAATTATTCAATTACTCACATTATTCAATTATTCAATTATTCAATTATTCAATTATTCAATTATTCAATTATTCAATTATTCAATTATTCAATTATTCAATTATTCAATTATTCAATTATTCAATTATTCAATTATTCAATTATTCAATTATTCAATTATTCAATTATTCAATTATTCAATTATTCAATTATTCAATTATTCAATTATTCAATTATTCAATTATTCAATTATTCAATTATTCAATTATTCAATTATTCAATTATTCAATTATTCAATTATTCAATTATTCAATTATTCAATTATTCAATTATTCAATTATTCAATTATTCAATTATTCAATTATTCAATTATTCAATTATTCAATTATTCAATTATTCAATTATTCAATTATTCAATTATTCAATTATTCAATTATTCAATTATTCAATTATTCAATTATTCAATTATTCAATTATTCAATTATTCAATTATTCAATTATTCAATTATTCAATTATTCAATTATTCAATTATTCAATTATTCAATTATTCAATTATTCAATTATTCAATTATTCAATTATTCAATTATTCAATTATTCAATTATTCAATTATTCAATTATTCAATTATTCAATTATTCAATTATTCAATTATTCAATTATTCAATTATTCAATTATTCAATTATGCAATTATTCAATTATTCAATTATTCAATTATTCAATTATTCAATTATTCAATTATTCAATTATTCAATTATTCAATTATTCAATTATTCAATTATTCAATTATTCAATTATTCAATTATTCAATTATTCAATTATTCAATTATTCAATTATTCAATTATTCAATTATTCAATTATTCAATTATTCAATTATTCAATTATTCAATTATTCAATTATTCAATTATTCAATTATTCAATTATTCAATTATTCAATTATTCAATTATTCAATTATTCAATTATTCAATTATTCAATTATTCAATTATTCAATTATTCAATTATTCAATTATTCAATTATTCAATTATTCAATTATTCAATTATTCAATTATTCAATTATTCAATTATTCAATTATTCAATTATTCAATTATTCAATTATTCAATTATTCAATTATTCAATTATTCAATTATTCAATTATTCAATTATTCAATTATTCAATTATTCAATTATGCAATTTATCAATTATTCAATTATTCAATTATTCAATTATTCAATTATTCAATTATTCAATTATTCAATTATTCAATTGTTCAATTATTCAATTATTCAATTATTCAATTATTCAATTATTCAATTATTCAATTATTCAATTATTCATTAATTCAATTATTCAATTATTCAATTATTCAATTATTCAATTATTCAATTATTCAATTATTCAATTATTCAATTATTCAATTATTCAATCGTAGTTCACTCAATTTTTATCTTTGTCTTTTTTAGCCCAATATTCATTTGCTTGTTGACGAATTTAAATTTTGTTGCACAGGTTCGTACTTTTTTTGAATACCGAATACTCTTTTATTCTATTTCGCACATTTTAACTGATTAATCGAAAATTGGTTGCGCGGGCGGTGATAACAATTATTATAATTAAGGTTGCGATCTTGATTTAAACACCTGACCCATTATCTACATATGTTTGTCAGTATAAACTAAGCATTATATAATGTTGAAAAGGCAATTCATTCAGTAGATCGGTTTTGTCCATACTGGAAACTCAACGTGTATTATCAAGAATTTTTTGTGGACAGGACTCGCACCTGAGCAATGTGCTGTGAATCTATTTTCTTAGTACGTTATATATATATATATATATATATATATATATATATATATATATATATATATATATATATATATAATGAGTCGGCGTTTATATCAAGATTGCAACTTTGGATACAGTAATTTGTTACAATTTTCGGTAGTTTGCTGAGTTGTGTGATAAGTCAACTCCAATGAAATTTTTGATTATCTGAAACTCTCAAATTTGTTATCACCACCTGCGAAATCAGCAATTGTTTTGTTGTGAAACCTATATAAATCTAGCAAATCTGCAGAAATGTTATCTTTGTGATTGAATATGAATTATGCAGATGCTATTTTCAGTCAGTAAAATGTGTGCAAGCCTACAATGGATGCCAAAAGCATATCTCGATTTCCCTATCCTTTAATGCACTGGGATTTGATCCATATTAGTCAGTTTTCTATTGGGCTCTGATGACAACCTTGGAGGCTCGAAATTTATCAATACGTGTGACTGACAATAGTTTTGCTACATTATGTGCAGGTTACACAAAAATGGATTAGTGTTTCTCTTAAGCTCACAAAATGTTTTAATAAATTTTCATATTAACCTGCGAGATGAAATATTGTTTAATTGCATTACTTATATAAAAGTAGCGAATCGGGGACAACGAAATATCCGTTAAGCTGACATTTCCAGTCAAATGCAACGTGTTCAAGCCTACTTATGATGAGGGCCGCATATCTGATTGTCCATGCATTATATTTGTATTTGGATTGGGCTCTCCATTGTCAGTAGGTTGTTTTGTTCAGAAGATGATCATGGACATACGAACCGCTTCAGTCCTTGTGATTGGCGGTAGTTTTGCTAAGCTATTCGATTGGTTGAATATAGTCGATTTGGTTTTATTTCAAACCCGAAAATTCTGCATAAATAATTCATTAAATTGTTTTTAAATTACCAGTGACTCATAAGCACACAATCCTACATGCTCCGTCAAGTTTATTTAAGTGCACACTGTGTTTAATGTTAAGACTTCTATTTTATATATTGTCGCGTGAGGTAGAATTTGAAGAATGATAATTCGCAGTTAATCAACAGACTGACTGGTCTGCACTCACATTATTAATATCGTTATGATGGTAGGATCAAAATGGTTAATAGTAATGACAATTAAGTGAAAGGTTAGGTAATCTCATTGTTATTATTAAAACGTTATCTGATCGCTAAAGAACGAGGGATTGGCCAATCAACCATAATATACTATTTTGACATTCGCTTCATGTGCTGGAAACGACATCAAAATTCGCGCAGTGTAACACATTATCGGGCAGATTAAAATGTACAATTTGACAGACTAACGCTTAAACAGAACAAATGACCAAAGATTGTCAAGTTTAAAAGGGCATGTGCCAGGTTTAAAGAGACAGTGACAGGCCCAGAATATAATTGTCTGTGTACGTTATGTAGCCAAATTTTGAACGAACTAACTCAGCAAAGATCATTACAAGGCAAATAATTAATGAAGAAATTGTCACCATGACAACAATGCAAATACGTTGCATATGCATGCATGTGGAGAAATTTACCTTCACCATGACATACCACATGTTTAATCCTTTCAATATATGGAATTTAATTATAGTCAAAATCGTTACAAAATCACTAAGGCAAGGTTAATCCTCTTTGCGCGGGTTGTTTTATGCGTATTTAAGCAAATTTATGAACCTAATATAAGCAGACATTTTACTGTGTTTATAATCGAATTATGTCGCAAAAAATCGTTTTATTCTGTCGAGTGGTTATAAATCAATTAAAGAGAAAATCCAAGTAGTGTCCGTCTAATTCGCAATCTTGTAATCGAGCTTAATTACCGATTGTTGTGGAGTACTAATATATATGAAATTATGTATTAGATGTTGCGAACCTAGTAACAAATTAGTTCATTTGTGACCAGAAGGATACACCAAACACAGCATGAACAGAAAGTATTATCTCATGCACATTCGTTTCGTGCTTAATGGCGACTGGTAGAAATTGTGCAACCGGCATATCCAGTTATGTACAATGTATGCAGACTACTAGAGGTAAGAGCCGCATATCTAACTTTGATTTCCATACATATTCAATGCGGTTTGATCCTCGATAGTCAGTTTGCCGTCGTACACTGATGATGATCATGGAAGGTCAAAACGCGTCAGTGCGTTGCGACTGACGGTAGTTTTGTGATGTTGTTCGACGATTGGTTAAATACAATGGGATTGGTGTTTACTTCAAGAACGCAAACTTCATTTAAAGAATTGTTACCACCACCCGCCCAATCAATTATTGTTAAATTGTATTGACTATATATTTATATGTGGCGAAAGCTGCAAACAATTAATGTTCGTGACTGCATAGAAATTGTGTAGCCAATATTTCCAGTCAAGTTCAATGTATGCGAGACTGCTAGAGGTAATAACCGCATATCTAACTTTGATTTCCATGTATATTAAATGCGGTTTGATCATCGATAGTCAGTGTGCCGTCGTACTCTAATGATGATCATGGAAGGTCGAAACGCGACAGTGCGTTGCAGCTGGCGGTAGTTTTGTTATGTTGTCCGACGATCGGTTTATTACACTGGGATTGGCGTTTACTTCAAGCTCGCAAACTTGATTTAAAGATTAGCAGACGTTGTTCCGTCTCTCAGTATAAAATTCGCATCTTTTAAATGTAAGGTACTTTTACCGGGTCCCTCACCATTCAATCCAACTCTGCGACTGCAAAATAAAGATCTGAACAGTTGGTTGGTTTACATATCTTGTGAGCTCTATCAATAACTTAGGCAATATATCTGATGAGGTGAGAATGAGAAATGCGAAAGCTAGAGTAGCTTCCTCAAATCTTCGCTATTTATGGTGAAACGCGAGTATTTCACTCTGCCTTAAAGGTCGGGTTTACAATGCATTTGTACGCACGGTAAAACTTGGCCGCTTCGAGTTAATGACGCTTACAGGCATTCGACCATCGTTGTTTGAGAAGCATAGCATAGGTTGGTTACAAACAACGAATAACCAATGCTAACATCCGTTGACGTATTTTCGATCTGCCAATAAGTTCTCCTCGTTAGAAAAACAAATAGAGCTCCATCAACTTCGTTGGCTCGTCCAGCACCAGATTGGCGTAAGTAACAAGGTGGGCAGATTTGTACATAGCAGAAGCACTTACCTCCAAATTGGATAGAATAGGACCCACTTGTCTTCGAAGATGTGGTCCACGTGCGCATTATATTTCTTGGTTAGAAACCCTTCGAGATATGACATCGAATCGAGCTCAGTGGCGATCTTACTGCAGATGTCTAGTAAAATCATCTACATAACATTTTTTACACAGTAGGGAAAAGTTAGTTATGAGGTTTGGTTTGTTTATGACGTGATACAGTGAAAGCCAAAAGGAAGCTGTATTTTGAAGGAACTTCTTAGTTGCGAACCTGGATTAATTGAAATTACCTGATCTGCGTTTTGACTAACCAGCTTTCATTGTTCCAGTAATTTTCTTTTTGCATTATATTTCGATCTACATTACCGTAGATCTTCATCAGATGCATTTCACGAAAAAATGAAGCAAGCGCCGTGAAAGCCAAAAGGAAGCTGTATTGTTGATGTTACATTGCCCTAGTGCTAATATAGCCATAATGGTGTTTGTGAATTATCTTGATAAATATACTGATAGTATCGGGGTACATTTTCTTTCTCTATCTCAGATACAATAAAGAATATATATATATATATATATATATATATATATATATATATATATATATATATATATATATATATTAAAATATGATGATGTGGATATAGTATATATAATTGTCAGCAGAAACTAAACTTCGCTAAAGATAGAAAATGCAACTCTTCACGTAGACCGATTTTTAAATTAAACCAACATTGGTTGCGCGACGGTGATAACAATTAATTTTTTAATCAAGGTTGCGAACTTGATAGACACCTGACCCATTATATACATACATTTGTCAGTATAAACTAGGTATTGCATAGTGTGGAAAAGGCAATTCATCCATTAGACCGGTTTCATCCTTATTGGGAACTCATTACGTACTGTCCAGAATTTATCGTGGACAGGGCTCGAACCTGGGCAGATTTTTCGGTGGCCAAATCTCAAACTGGGGCAAAGAAGCATTGAAATCTTACATAACGGAAGTCGCGTTTTACACACATTATTTTGTTATATACCAAATCTTCCTTTTGGCCAATCTTTTCTCGAGTAAAAACTTTTTTCATATCAATTAACCTACATTTCCCATTTGCCATCTCTTTATCTGTCATTGGTGGACACGCATTTGTTACCTTGTACAATGTTTAGCTAAATTTGACGGTAAATATTTTCCTTAATCCTGCTTTTATGCTATAATTTAATACCATTCATCCTGTTTTTACGGGTTTTGTTGCATAATCAAGAATGATGGGGTGGCTAGTTGGAACTTTAGGTTCAAAGATTTGTCAAGGTTGTTCAATTTTGATAATTAAAAAACCAAGACACAATCTGGTATATAACCCAAAATTGCATGAACTGCGTAGTTTGGATGTCGCATCTGATAAGCTGCTAGACTCCGAAGCATATGTGACCATGTTCGAGCCCACGATCGCGAAAAATCTGACAAGTATTTGATGATTGCGCAAACAGAAAGAAATTAACTTAATTTATTAATTGTATTTGTTACCTCAGGCAATTTTTCGTTTGTACTAATTGCACAAAAATAAATAAGTCATTGCAATTGATGATTTTCATTTTCATTCTTGTGCAATCTTTATTCTTTACAGACAATTTTCATGCGTTTTTGTGTGTATGTTCATTCCATTTGATCACATTATACTCAATTTCATTTGGTAGCTGCATCGGGCAAGATCACCTAAGTTATGCCTGTATCAACAGTACGGGACCTTATTTTTAGCAACCACCAGTGTAAAATATACGGAGATCCGTTTTTTCTTTTAAATCCTGTTTGTTGCGAAGACCTAATATATATGCAAGTATGTATTAGGTTTTGCGAACCTAGTAACAAATTAGTTCAGTTGTGACCGGAAGGATAAACCAAAGGCAGCATGAACGGAAAGTATAATCTCATGCACATTCGTTTCGTGCTTACTGGCGACTCATCAGTAGGAGCCGGTATTACGCCCCTTAACCACTATATATTTGGTAGAAGAATGTGGAATAATAGGACGGTACAATCTCCTAGACGAATGTGTTAACCTGTAATAGTGAAGCTAACATAATCTAAAGTCAACGACAATACGACTTCAATGCTAACTCACACTATATTATATATATACCGAGTCTGTAAAGGATACTAACACTATGGCTATTGTGTGAGTAACTGATACCTTTTTTGAAATCGATGAGTACCGGATACTAACACTATGGTTTCCGAGTCGGTACATGATACCAACCTGATGGATATAAATTTATGCTAAAGTTCACCCAAATTGAGAATTACAACAATTTCCGAACACCTGTTACTCCAGTTAAACCATACACTCTGGCCTTCATCGATATCAGTTATCACATTTCGCGGTAAGCTTGACATCATTCAATTCAATATATTACAGTTAAATACTGTTTGTTGCGAAGAACTAATATATAGAAATGCGAACCTAGTAACAAATTAGTTCAGTTGTGACCAGAAGGACAAACCAAAGGCAGCATGAACTAGGTTCGCAAAACCTAATACATACTTGCATATATATTAGCTCTTCGCAACAAACAGTATTTAACTGTAATATATTGAATTGAATGATGTCATGCTTACCGAGAAATGTGATAACTGATATCGATGAAGGCCAGAGTGTATGGTTAACTGGAGTACGGTGTCGGAAATTTTTGTAATTCTCAATTTGGTGAACTTTTAGCATAAATTTATATCCATCAGGCTGGTATCATGTACCGACTCGGAAACCATAGTGTTAGTATACGGTACTCATCGATTTCAAAAAAGGTATCAGTTACTAACACAATAGCCATAGTGTTAGTATCCTTACAGACTCGGTATATATATTATATAGTGCGAGTTAGCATTGAAGTCGCATTGTCGTTGACTTTAGATTATGTTAGCTTCACTATTACAGGTTTACACATTCGTCTAGGAGATTGTACCGTCCTATTATTCCACATTCTTCTACCAAATATATAGTGGTTAAAGGGCGTAATACCGGCTCCTACTGATGAGTCGCCAGTAAGCACGAAACGAATGTGCATGAGATTATACTTTCCGTTCATGCTGCCTTTGGTTTATCCTTCTGGTCACAGATGAACTAATTTGTTACTAGGTTCACAAAAACTAATACATACTTACATCCATTTTTTCTCTTGAGCACGGCAAGGCTGCATGTCTCGACGATCTGCTTCGATTTCTTCAATGAATGGTGGCGACATAATTAGTAGAGCGATAAGTAATCTTTTTTTGTGTCCTATGAGCTCTGGAGACTGTGCCGACTTCGTGAAGCGAACTCGCTTTCATTCCTTTCAAAATTAATCGTAATTCTTGCGATAACCGTCATAGCATATTCTTTACTCGAGTTATATCTGGGTTCTTTTCTTCGATTAAATACGCCTTCTTAGCTCTTTGCTTGAATTATATACTTGAGTAAATATAATCTGATTCAGGCCAGAACGAGATTGTAGAGTTAAATTTTATTACCTTAAAGCAAGAATTTTAAAGGCGAAATGCAAATCGCTTTCACACAATATCGCCTTTCGAAAGTTCATGGTTGCGTTTCACTCAGTTGATCGCAACATTATATTCGATATTCTGTCGACAGTTTGTGCGCCCAATATTTAAAAAAATATTATACGAGCTCTTGAAAGAGAAACTTAATATCGGGCTCGAGTCAACAATGATTCAAGGCACAGTTTTATTATTAGCAATGGTGTCCATCAGGCTTATCCATTTTCCTCATTCTTGTTTAATTTTGTGGATGCTATTATGAACTTTACTCTAACATATGTTTAGGATGTAGGCATCGAAGTTATTCGAAGGAACAGAGGATCTAGTATTTTTATTCAAGGCCATGCCCTAGCCATCGTAAATAGATTAACGTTCATCGCTCCTTCCTTCGGTATAAATATTCACACTCTAAATTTAAGCTAATTCTGTTAGATCATCCATCATTCAGATCAATTCTGTGCCTGCTATGTTTATCATCTTGGTGGTTGTATCAATAACTCAGATAATATGAATGACGAGATGAATACGAGAATTTTAAAAACCAGAGTGACCTTATTTGGACTGAGCAATTTATGGATAAAGGTGAATATTTTACTTTGACATGAATGTTCGTTTATACAATGCATATTTATGTGCAGTTTTGAAAAATGTTCAAAAACTTCGTTATTTAGAGTCAAAGTTCTTAGATGTTAACATGTATTTGATCAAGGTTGTTTAAGAAGGTTATCTCATATAGGTTACCAGCAACGCATCAGGAACGCTGCTATCCGTAGACGTAAATTTGGTATTCCAACGAGTGTTTCTTCTTATAAAAACAGTTAATGCGACATCAATTTCGATGGCTCGGTCATGCTTTCAATATGCCTTCAATTACATTTCCTAGCAGAGCATTAGTTTACAATCAGCGCCATATTAACGTAAGTAAGAAGCTGGACAGATTTCGACATGTAGAAACAGATAAAGTCATCTACAATAGTAACGGGTTGTATAGGACTCGTTCGTCAACCAGGATCGGGTCAACGCACGTATCATACTTCTGGCTTGGAAACTCTGCGCGATGTGACATCGAATTGAGCTCAGTGGCGATTTTGTTGCAAAGTTTAATTTGAATCAACGTCTTTTAATTCTTGTTTTATTTGGGCTGAGGTAACTCAGATGTTTGGCCTCATTCATGAAGGAATAAGCTGAAATCACAAGAAAGCTCTTTTGCCGATGTCGCTTTTTCTTAAAGTTGTCTTGGCCTTAATGGTGTTGTTGAGAGATCTAGGTTGGCTCTATTCCGCATGTTATCTGAATAAGTACTTTCATCTCAGCGGGATACCTCCTTTTATATATCACTTACTTTTAACATTTTTTTTCATTTTCAATTATTAATTTTAGCATTAATATTATTTTTATTCGTTGTACCTTTCCTGCGAGCAAAAAAAGAAATTTTCTCAGATATAAGAAAATTTTCCTTCTTTTTAATGGCCACACAGGAAGGGTACAATGAATTTTATTAAAGCTCGCATTTCAAAAGAATTATTTTTATTATTTTTCATACTCTTACTATTTGCATTTTCGCATAGATATGCGGCAATAACGCATTAGTTTATTAAGGCTAAAATATTTCAGACGGTGAAGATGATGGTATTATGGTGTACTTTTATTTAAATTAGTGTACAAAAATGTCTTATAACTTAACTTAGTTTTACTATATTCAATTTCAATATAATTAAATTTTAGGTACTAATACAATTAATTTTCGTTAATTTGAATAAAACGATTTTAACTTTTACAAAGTATTATATGTCAATATAATTTCAGTTGCTGATAGCTGACATCTAGTAATTGAGGTCTAGCTGATTATGCTGCTGTCAGCATGAGCAAAACGGGAATCCTCATACACACCAGCGCTACACACTTATTGAAACTTGATCTGTTAGAGCTGCAGTAATCTAAGTCAGAAATTTATATATATATATATATATATATATATATATATATATATTTCTAATTAGGAATATAAAACACATTAATAACAAAGTGGATAAGGGTCATTAATTTTGAGAATACGAAACATCGCTCTACAATCATTCCTTTATATATATTCTGGGTTTTCAATTGATTATGCTAGTGGTAACAAATCTGACTCGCTTTTACTTCTATTTCTTGTTTTGAAGTAAAAGCGAGTCAGATTTGTTACCACTAGCATAATCAATTGAAAACCCAGAATATATATATTAATGAATGATTGTAGAGCAATGTTAATTATTCACTAAATAAATTGCCTTTATCCACTTTGTTATTAGTGTGTTTTTTCCATGTCCATTGCCTTCGAATATTACACAGTATATTTCTAATTATGAAGAAAAAAACATTAATAAAAAAATAGATAATGCCCATTTATTTGGAGAATACTATACTTCACTTTACAATCTATCATTTTTATACAATCAGGGTTTTCATTTGATTAAGTGTGTGGAAAACATTCTGACACGGTTTTACGTCTATTTCTTGTTTTGGTTGATTAGTAAGTGTGCATGTGTTTGTGTTTGTGTGTGTGCCAGCTTGCATGTAAGGGTCTTTCTCGCTGTATTGCAATGTGATATCTGAGATCTGGTCATTCTTGTATTGATGGCTTTTGAGCTAACCACCTGTTCGTATTGTTGGCTGTTACGTGTACGAGTGCTATTTTTTCAAGTGTAGTTTTTCGTTTCACTTTGTTGCGCAATTTTGATTTCTAAACATGGCAACAGCACAAGTGCCGATTTCAGTGTTGACTACTCATATTGTTTCGAAATTCTGTCACCGTATGTGCAGGCGCTTTTTCCTCTTCAGTTTATTGCCAATTCGATCGAATGTTAATTGAGTCTGGTTGAGGGCGTGTGCGGGAAGCAGACGTGCCCAGATTCGAGCCCTGGCAGCGGCAAATTCTGGACAGTACGTGAATTGCCTTTACCACACTATACAATACCTAGTCTACACTGACAAATGTATGTATATAATGGGTCAAGTGTCCATATCAAGCTCGCAACTTTGATTAAAAGTAATTGTTGTCACCGCCCGCGCAACCAATGTTCGTTTAATTATATAAATGTTCAGTTCAATACCACTTCCCCAAATAACGTGGTATCTGTTCGATAATGAAAGATTGGGGGATGGTTAGTTGAAACTTTAGGTCTAAATGGATGTCATATAGGCTCTACCTAAAGTAAAGACTAAACAAGACACTTTAGTTAGTATATAACTGAAAATTGTGTGTTTTGGGCTGCAGGGTGGCTCAGTAGTTAGAGCACTGGATTACGAATCAGCCGTGCCCAGGTCCGAGCCCTGACCACGGCAAATTCTGGAAAGTACGTGATGATGAAACCGGTATACTGGGTGAATTGTTTTTACCACACTATATAATACATGGTTTATACTGACAAATATATGTACATAATGGGTCAGTTGTTCATATAAAGTTCTCAACTGTAATTAAAATTAATTGTTATCACAATCCGCGAAATCAATGTTCGTTTAATTATTTGAATGGCATAACTGGCGTAACTCACTTCAACTGACGTATTAGTAGGCTAGCCGTACGCAGCACGAATTTATATATGATAGCTCACCACAACAAAAATATTAAACTATCACGTGTTCAATTGAATGATGTTTGAATTTCAACGAAAATATGGTAACTGAGTACGAGGCTTTTTGCTGTAGCTGCAGATGATTGAAATAATTTAATGTGGAAGAACATTATTGCGTGGTGCTGTCGTTGTTGAATTTTAATACGCAACTTGACGTTGCGGGAAAATTGACAGCACTCGTAGGTCGCTAATATTTTGATTCCTTTACATTTTCAGATGTGTAACTAATTTTTCCTCTTTAGTCTGTTGTCAATCCGATCGAATGTTTGTTGAGTCTGGTCGAAGGTGTGTGCAGCGGGTTGGTTAGAGAACTAGATTCGGAAGTAGACGTGCCCAGGCTCGAGCCCTGACCGCGGCAAATTCTTGACAGTATGTGATGAGTCCCCAGTAAGGACGAAATCGGACTATTAGATGAATTGCAATTCCCACATTACCTACTTAGTTTATACAGACAAATGTATATAAATAATGAGTCAGGTGTTTATATCAAGTTGTTATCAACGCCCGCGTAACAAATGTTCGTTTAATTATATGACTTGCATGAACTGACATGTTACTAGAATTTATATGTGATAGCTCACCTCAACCAAAGTATAAAACTATCAGATATTTAATTGAATGATGTTTTATTTACAACGAAAATATTATAACTAAGTATGAGGCTTTTTGCTGGATCTGCAGATGATTGAAATATTTGAATGAGGAAGAACATACTTGCTTGGTGATGTCGCAAATTGACGTTGCGGAATACTTGATAGCTTTCGTGGTCCGGTAAAATTTTGATTCCTTTACATTTTCAAATGCACACTTTTGTTGATACTTAATTAATGGGTCCTCACTAGTCCCGTCACTCTGAAGCCGTCCACAGTTTATTTTTCTGTAATTGTTGGTCAATCAATCTTTTGCGATTTTATCCCAAATTTTCAGGACTTCATTTCTGGTCTCATCTTCAGAGTTGACACCATGCTCACAGAGAAAATAACTTGCGGTAAATGTGATATTCTCATTCAAGACAGATTTATTCAAATTTATTTTACTTCCTAAAGTATTTTTCTAGTCTGTCAAAATATCTGATAGCTCAGTGGTTAGAGCAAGAGATTCAGAATCAGACGTACCCAGGTTCAAGCCCTGTCCACAGTAAATTCTGGACGGTAACTGATGATTTCCTTCCAAGGACGAAACCTGTATACTGGATTTACATTTCTGCCGCGCAGTTTGCAAAATGCTTACCCATTTTCTTTATTTTCTTCTTCACCACTACAATTAAATCCATTATACAGCTTAAGATGAAAATCAGTTGTTTGCACTAGCAATTATCTACTTTATTACACAAACGATTATTTTATTACTACTACACGATTTTTCTACTCAACTCCGGATTGACGCAATCCATTAATTATATTTCGCTTTGCCTTCCGTAAGAATCCATTGCTAATATTTTTTAAATATAGAAACTTGCAATAATAAATTGCACTTTCTTGCTGTGAGTTCAATGCACTACATAAGTTATTTATGCTCACATTTTAACGTAAATTTAATTGATTAGTACAAATTTCAATATTTGAAACCTATGCCACGTGTAAATCACATCTCGCATAATAACGTTTTCATCATATTTATCGGGCTAATAATAGTAATCTCTCACTAAAAACAGTCGAAAGCAATTAAACAATAATTGATTGCGCGGGTGGTGGTAACAATTCTTTAAACCAAGTTTGTGAGATTGAAGTAAAGACCGAACTCGTTGTATTTAACCAGTCATCGAATAGAAGCATCTATACAGTTTCATTTGAATGATTTTCATAAGTTTTTCACAATAGTAGACTTCCTAGTAATAAATTTTATTTTTATACATATAAATGTCTAAATAATTCACACAATCTCTGTTGTGACTAACGTACTATTTTTACCATTTCATTGATGATTTTGAATTATTTCGATTACCTTTTTCGATCTCTTTCATCTGTCCAAAATTCATCACATGTCCAAACTTAATACAGCTAAAAAAAATGCATAACACGTTGCTATATTGTTCAGACGACTGGTTAAATACAGTTCGAAAAGTGTTTTCTTCAAGCTTGTAAACTTGATTTCAAGAATTGGTACCACCATCGTTGCAATCAATGATTGTTAAATTGTATTACCGATATACTCGTGCCCAAAGCTGCAACAAGTTGATGTTCGTTACTGCGTAGAAATTGTACAGCCGATATGTTAGTTAAGTGCAATGTGAGAGCCACATATCTAAATTTCCTATTCATATTTAAAAATTGCGGTTTTATCTTTGCTAGTTAGTTTGCTATCGTATCCTGATCATGATCATGGAAGGTCGAAATGCGTCAGTAAGTGTGATTGACAGTAGTTTTTCTGTTGTTCTACGACTGGTTAAATTCAATGGGATTGATGTTTACTTCAAGCACGCAAACTTGATTTAAACAGTCAAAAGCAATGAAATGGCGCATATATAGTTAAAGACACGTGTCTTAATACCTGATATCGATTTAAATATAGCAGATAATAGTTATAGACAAAACAATTTAACAATAATTCATTGCGCGGGTGGTGGTAACAATGCTTTAAATAAAGTTTGCGTGCTTGAAGTAAACACCAACCCGATTGTATTTAACCAGTCTTCAAACAACATAACAAAACTACCGCCAGTCGCAACGCACTGACGAGTCTTGACCTTCCATGATCATCATCAGAGTACGAAGACAAACTGACTATCGAGGACCAAACCGCATTGAATATATATGGAAATCAAATTAAAATATGCGGCTCTCACCTCTAGCAGTCTTGCATACATTGAACTTGACTGGAAATGTCGGCTGCACAATTTCTATGCAGTCACGAACATAAACTGTTTCTAGCTTTCGCCACACATACATATATAGGCAATACAGTTTAACAATAATTGATTGCGCAGGTGATGGTAACAATGCTTTAAATGAAGTTTGCGAGCTTGATGTAAACATCAACCCCATTTTATTTAACCAGACTTCGAACAACATAAAACAACTACCGCCAAGCGCAACGCACTGGTGCGTTGTGACCTTCCATGATCATCATCAGAATATGACGGCAAACTGATTTTCGAGGATCAAACCGCATTGAATATATATGGAAATCAAATTTAGATATGCCGCTCTCACTTCCAGTCAAGTTCAATGTAAGCAAGACTGCTAGAAGTGAGAGCCGCATATCTAAATTTGATTTCCATATATATTCAATGCGGTTTGATCCTCGATAGTCAGTTTTCCGTCGTACTCTGATGATGACCATGGAAGGTCGAAACGCGTCAGTGCGTTGCGGCTGGCGGTAGTTTTGTTATGTTGTTCGACGACTGGTTAAATACAATGGGGTTGGTGTTTACTTCAAGCTCGCAAACTTGATTTAAAGAATTGTTACCACCACTCGCGCAAACAATTATTGTTAAATTGTATTGTCTATATATGTATATGTGGCGAAAGCTACAAACAATTAATGTTCGTGACTGTATAAAAATTGTGCAGCCGACATTTCCAGTCAAGTTTAATGTATGCGAAACTGCTAGAGGTGAGAGCCGCATAACTAAATTTGATTTCCATATATATTCAATGCGGTTTGATCCTCGATACTCCGTTTGCCGTCGTACTCTGATGATGATCAAGGAAGGTCGAAGCGCGTCAGTGCGTTGCAGCTGGCGGAAGTTTTGTTATGTCGTTCGACGACTGGTTGTTCGGATTGTTGTTTACTTCAAGCTCGCAAACTTGATTTAAAAATTGTTACCACCACCCGCGAAAAAAAAAATTGTTAAACTGTATTGCCTATATATCTATATATGGCGAAACCTACAAACAGTTAATGTTCGTGACTGCATAAAAATTGTGCAGCCGACATTTCCAATCAGGTTCAATATATGCGAAACTGCTAGAGGTGAGAGCTGCATATCTAAATTTGATTTCCGTATATATTCAATGCGGTTTGATCCTCGATAGTCAGTTTGCCGTCGTACTCTGATGATGATCATGGAAGGTCAAAATGCGTCAGAGCGTTGCGGCTGGCGGTAGTTTTGTTATGTTGTTCGACGACTGGTTAAATACAATGGGGTTGGTGTTTACTTCAAGCTCGCAAACTTGATTTAAATCATTGTTACCACCACCCGCGCAATCAATTATTGTTAAATTTTATTGATTATATATATATATATATATATATATATATATATATATATATATATATGTGGCGAAAGCTAGAAACAGTTAATGTTCGTGACTGCATAAAAATTGTGCAGCCGACATTTCCAGTCAAGTTCAATGTATGCGAAATTGCTAGAGGTGAGACCCGCATATCTAAATTTGATTTCCATATATATTCAATGCGGTTTAATCCTCGATAGTCAGTTTGCCGTCGTACTCTGATGATGATCAAGGAAGGTCGACACGCGTCAGTGCGTTGCGGCTGGCGGTAGTTTTGTTATGTCGTTCAATGTCTGGTTAAATACCATGGGATTGTTGTTTACTTCAAGGTCGCAAACTTGATTTAAAGAATTGTTACCACCACCCGCGCAAAAAAATATTGTTAATCTGTATTGCTTATATATGTATATATGGCGAAAGCTACAAACAGTTAATGTTCGTGACTGCATAAAAATTGTGCAGCCGACATTTCCAGTCAAGTTCAATATATGCGAAACTGCTAGAGGTGATAGCCGCATATCTAAATTTGATTTCCATATTTATTGAATGCGGTTTGATCCTCGATAGTCAGTTTGCCGTCGTACTCCGATGATGATCATGGAAGGTCGAAATGCGTCAATGCGTTGCGGCTGGCGGTTGTTTTGTTATGTTGTTCGTAGACTGGTTAAATACAATGGTGTTGGTGTTTACTTAAAGCTCGCAAACTTGATTTAAATCATTGTTACCACCACACATGCAATCAATTATTGTTAAATTTTACTGTCTATATATTTACATGTGGCGGAAGCTACAAACAGCTAATGTTCGTGACTGCATAGAAATTGTGCATCCGACATTTCCAGTCAAGTTCAATGTATGCAAGACTGCTAAACGTCCGAGCCGCAAATCTAAATTTGATTTCCATATATATTCAATGCGGTTTGATCCTCGATAGTCAGTTTGCCGTCGTACTCTGATGATGATCATGGAAGGTCGAAACGCGTCAGTGCCTTGCGGCTGGCGTTGGTTTTGTTATGTTGTTCGAAGACTGGTTAAATACAATGGGGTTGGTGTTTATTTCAAGCTCGCAAACTTGATTTAAAGCTAATTGTTGTGTCTGCATTAATCCGCACACACTCGTAGACGAGTAACCAACTATCCATTTATTAATTAGCAAATGTTGGAATATAACTATGTAAAAAGCCGTTGCAAGTCCAATAAAATGTATGACAGACAACTAGAGTTGAAAGTCGCATAACTGATTCCTCATAATTTCAATAGGAATTGTAGTTAGATCCTCGTATGTCAGATTTCCGTTGTGCTTTGTTTACCATTATGGAGGGTTGAAATGCATAAATGTGTGTGACTGACGTTAGGTTTTCTGTTGTGTGCGATTAATTATTTATAATATACTGATTATTTATTTAAGACTTCCAAATATGATTTAAAGAATTGTCACCACTCACAACATTAAATATGATTTATATAATATAACTATCGTTTTTAGTCAATAAAAATAAACAATAATTGATTGCGCGGGTGGTGGCAACAATTCTTTAAATGAAGTTCGCGATCTTGAAGTAAACACCAATCACATTGTATTTAACCAGTCGTCGAACAACATAACAAAGTTACCACCAGTCGCAACGCACTGACGCGTTTCGACCTTACATAATCATCATCAGATTACGACGTCCAACAGACTAGTGAGGATCAAACCTATTGCATATATATAGAAAGTAAAATTAGATAGGCGGCTCTTACATCTAGTAGTCTTGAATACATTGAACGTGACAGGAAATGCCGACATCAGAGTTTCTATAGAGTCACGAGCATTAGCTGTTTGTAGCATCCACCACACGAACACACACAGACACACACACACACACTAATATATATATATATATATATATATATATATATGAACAATACAGTTAAAAAATACTTCATTGCGCGGGTAGTGGTAAAAATTCTTTAAATGAAGTTTGCCAGCTTGAAGTAAATACCAATCCAATTGTATTTAACCAGTCATCGAACAACATAAAAAACTACCGCCAGTCGCAACGCACTGACGCGTTTCAACCTTCCATGATCATCATCAGAGTACGACCGCAAACTGACATGCGAGTATCAAATAGCATTACCAGATATAAAAGGGAAAGCTAAATTAGATATGCGGCTCTCACCTCTATCACTCTTGCGTACATTGTAATGTGATCAGGTAAATGTCGGCTGCACAATTTCTATGCAGAACGTTAACTTGTTGCAGCTTTGGGCAGAAGTATATCGGTAATAAAAATAAACAATAATTGATTGCGCAGGTAATGGCAACAAGTTTGCGAGCTTGAAGTCAATTCTAGTTTCATTGTATTAAGCCATATATATATATATATATATATATATATATATATATATATATATATATATATATATATATATATATATATATATATATATGCAATGTGTTTGATCCCCGCTAGTCATCTGGCCGCCGTACTCTTATTATGATCACGGAAAGTTGAAACGTGTCAGTGTGTTGCAACTGGCGGTAGTTTTGTTTTTTTGTTCGTCGAATGTTGCCATGCAAATAGTTGATATTACTCTAAGTTCGCAAACTTGATTTAAAGATGTTACCACCCACACGCAATCAACGGGCTGTTAAATGTACAGTCTTTATATATGTGTATGTGTCGTGAAAGCTACAAACAGTTAATGTTCGTGACTGCATGTAAACTGCAGCGGACATTTCCAGTCAAGTTCTACTTATGGTGACTGCTAGAGGTGAGAGCCGCATATCTACATTTGATTTATATATATTCGATGCGGTTTGATCCTCTATAGTCAGTTTGCCGTTGTACTTGGCGCATGATCATGGAAGGTCGAAACGCGTTAGTGCGTTGTGCTGGCGGTAGTCAGTTATGTTGTTCGACGACTGGTTAAATACAATGGGATTGGTGTTTACTTCTATTTTTCCGTAAACTTGATTTAAAGAATTGGTACCACCACCCGCGCAAACAATTATTGTTGAATTGTCAAAGAAGTTCTATTTTGCTCAACGTCATAAGTAAATCCTGGAAAATATGAACTTCATATTTATTTCATATCTACAAATCTGAATTAAATTAATGTCAGCACTATGGCGCAAAATTGACAAGCTTTTTAAACACCAAATAAACATATTTTACACCGTTATTCAACAATTAATTCTCGCCGTCTAATTAATGGCAAATGTAGGAAGAAAATCGTTTTATCAAACTGAAAGATCTGTAAATTTATATCGAG
Organism: Eudiplozoon nipponicum; assembly: GCA_029291075.1. Taxonomy (NCBI): domain Eukaryota; kingdom Metazoa; phylum Platyhelminthes; class Monogenea; order Mazocraeidea; family Diplozoidae; genus Eudiplozoon; species Eudiplozoon nipponicum. Next base: position 12,696 of record JAQBSW010007731.1, on the reverse strand, counting down.
TTTGGGAACCATCTAAATAAGCATCTAAACTATGGAAAATGTCTGATAATTTGTCTGAATGGAAAGTCATTCGCCATTAATTTTCGGATAGCTCTAGAAAGACAACAAATTGGTTTCGGATACAAGTTTTACTCATAGTATTGCGTTAGGTAATTATCGCACCATAATTATCGCTTTAATACTATCTAATTAGTTTTGGCTAAAAAAATCGCATTTGTAAATTATTATGATTTGTGATGATTATACACCGTCTTATCGGCTAAGACTCATACTATCATACTTGTTATGATATTTTACACATATTGCAGGAAATTGTTCGTATATGGTCGTAAATATCTGCTTAAATGAGGTTTCATACGTGAATATTTCTACTGACATTTATTTAGCGGTTCTCCCGAAAAAAATTAAATAAATATTCCACACAAAAACCGAAAATTTCAATTAATTCTGCAGTCTGCTCGGAAATAACAGAAAAATCTAATGAAGGTATATTGATAATGCAAAAGTCTTTGCTATTTAAATGTACCATATTTAATATTTTGGAAACCTAATGTAATCCCATAAATGGATGCATAATCTAAAATGGAGTTCAAAATGACAATGGTTGCAAATAATTTATAAATCGTTTATATATTCCGAAAGCATTTATTCAACTATAAAATAATTTTGCCACGCGCTATGCATAGACTAGTAACGAATTAAAAATAATAAATTTGCTAAATGCTAAATAGTTTTAGATTGGATCAAATAAAGTACAAGGCACGAGTAACAGACATTTTTTCTTATGAAAGTCATAATAAAAATTTAATAATAATTAGGAGTGGAAGTTAAGCAAACGCGTTATGATGCGTTTTTATTGTGATGTGTGTGGCTACTAAGAGTAGACAATGAGAAAAGTTACAATTTCGCTAATTATCTATCCAATCACAAAATCAGTGTTGGTTTAGGCTTGATTAAAAATAATTAAATATTTATCATCAACTTTCATTGTTTTAACCCTCGTTTTAATCAGGATTGCGGACGGGTAATAAAAACAATTCTCACATTACATGTAACCTTGGTCATATCACAAAATAACTAAATGCCATGACGTGATTCGATCTACGAGAATTATCGCAAGTCACAACGGACTCCGAATGCCATGTATAACGCCACAATAAGTATATAGATATATATTTATGACAACTGTGTTGCATTCTTCATTAATTTTTTCTCACATACATTTATTCTGATTGAAATCTTGTTTGCGCAATTTCAATTCAGTCATGGTTTTAACTGTTTTGTTGCTTCCACGACATTCATTTAAATGATGTATAAATTGAAAATGAATTATATGATCGCGAATATCATGGCAAAATTGACAATGAAATTTTTCGCAGTGTTGTCAGTCTTCAACATAACAAGCATACTTATAGTGGACGACATTTGTGGCTATCAGAAGAACCATAGCAATATGACATCTCAGATTAATCTACTTTGCTGTCTTTCAGTCCTTCCATTTGATGCACACTGATCGTTATCAGAATATAATACTAACTTTTAGTTCAGATATTTTTTCATTTATTATTACAATTTATAAAGAAATCATGTATCATTAAATAAGTTTATTATAAAGTAGTTCCATGAAACAGTGTTTAATAAGTAAATCTCTTTTCGCTATAATTACTCGTCTGAAATTTTCTGTAGTTTATCAAACCAATTTGGGAAAGAGGGAAATAAAGTTAAATAAAATATGTACATTATATGAAAATAAAAATGAAGTGGAAAATATTTATGCTGAAGCACTCATAAAACACAAACAATCAATTCACCAGTTTATATTCAATTCATATGCAAAAATCCTTTGTTTAATTGGTTGAAATTTAATGATTTGTAACAGACAGTTTCCGATATGCGTAACACTAGTTAGTTTATTCCTTCGTCTAAAGCATTAAAAGCATTACAGTAGACTTTGAGTGTTCAAAATGATTAAAGTAAGCTTTTTTGACTGCTTATGATTTGAGTTATATCTATAATCAATGCACTCATGTAACGAGAAAGAATGTGAAATAGTTCAAAATTATTTGCTTAACAGATAGTGCAAATTCATGACTGAATTGACCGTAGATTCATCAGAAAATGTTAAAATGTTGGAAAATCTCCGTTTTAATATAATACATACAGAGCTTTTAAATGATACAAAACAATGATTTTTGGAATACCAACACAGAAATTATGAAAATAATGAGCTTGTAAATGGCACAAACATAATGGCTTTTAAATAACCGAATCTGAACCATGTACCAATAAAATGGTTAAGAAAACACGCCAAATTTCACCAAAATGCATGTAAGCATGAGGTCATACATACGTTCAGGCTGACTTCGGTGTACCTTTCTGTTCCTGCTTGAACTAATTGGTCAGTAGGAACACAATATCTAATACAAAAGTACATGTACATTAGTTCACTCCATCAAATAATATTTTAGTACAATTTATACAAGTCAAATGAAGACAAGTTCTGAATTTCTAATTTTTCAAACCTTATAAATAAAATTATTATAATCAAGGTTGCGGTCTTGATATAAACACCTTACCCATTAATTACTTACATATGTCAGTATAAAATAAGAATTGTATAGTGTAGAAAAGGCAATTCATTCCAGTAGATCGGTTTCATCCTTATTGGGTACTCATCATGTACTGGACAGAATTTGCCGCGGACAGGACTCGAACCTGGGCACGTATTGCTCTAACCACTGAGCCATCCTGCCGCACACTACACTGCACACAATTTTCAGTTATATACTAATTAATGTAACTTGGTTAGTCTATTTTTCCTTTAGGTGGAGCTCATATGACATCCATTTAGATCAAAGTTCCAGCTAACCATCCCCAATCTGTCATTACTGAACAGACACCACACTACATGGGGAAGTGGTATTGAAATGAACATTTATATAATTAACCGAACATTGGTTGCGCGGGTGGTGATAACAATTATTATAATCAAGGTTGCGGTCTTGATATAAACTTCTGACCCATTAATTAATTACATATGTCCGTATAAACTAAGAATTGTATAGTGTAGAAAAGGCAAATCATCCAGTGATGAGTTCCCAATAAGGACGAAACCGGTCTACTGGATGAATTGCCTTTTCTACACTATACAATTCTTACTTTATACTGACATATGTATGTAATTAATGGGTCAGGTGTTTATATCAAGACCGCAACCTTGATTATAATAATTGTTATCACCACCCGCGTAACCAATGTTCGTTTACTTATAAATAAAATTCAGTTTTATAATTGTTAGTTCGTATTTCATCGTGCTCTGGAAATGGCCATCGAATGTCAAAACGCATAAGTAGGTATTACTGACGATGATTTTGCTCTTTCTTTCAATAGGTTTATCTAAAGGTTGTAGACCTAATTTAAGAACACTTAATCATCAGTCGGCTAATGAATGACCGCTTTATTTACACTCCTAGAAAGTTAGATCATTTTAAACAAGTTTACGTATGGCGAATGTTCATGTTACCATTATACATATTATTCAAGTTGGCGAATTAAATTATTTTGAAAACATTTTCCGCATATTTACACAACGGAACGCAGGATTACCCATTTGTAACATTTCTGATGAGCCATAACACGGAAGATTTATCCAAGTTAAATTTATTTACGCTATATTTATCCAGTCTAGATTTATACACGCAAGATTTATCCACGTTAGATTTATCCAGTTTAGATTTATCCACGCAAGATTTATGCACGTTACATATATCCAGTCTAGATTTATCCACTCTAGATTTATCCACGCTAGATTTATCCAGTCTAGATTTATCAACGATAGATGTATCCAAACTACATATATCCACGCTAGATTTTTCCAAGCTACATGTACCAACGCTTGATGTATCCACGCTAGACTTATCCACGCCAGATTTATCCAGGCTAGATTTGTCCACGCTAGATGTATCAATGTAAGATGTATCCAGGCAAAATTTATCCACACTAGATTAATCCACTCTAGATGCATCCAAGTTAGATTTATCCACGCAAGATGTAACCACGCAAGATTTATCCACGCTAGATTTGTCCACGTTAGATGTATCAACGCTAGATGTATTCACGTCAGATTTATCCACGCTTGATTTATCCACGCTAGATTTGTCCACGCTGGATAAATCAACGATCGATGTATCCACACTAGATTTATCCAAGCCAGATTTATCCACATTAGATTTATCCATGCTAGCTCTATCCACGCTAGATTTATCCACGCCAGATTTATCTACGCTAGATTTGTCCACACTAGATGTATCGACGCTAGATGTATCAATGCTAGATTTATCTACCCAAGATTTATCCAGGCTAGATGTATCCACCCAACATTTATCCACGCTAGACTTAACCATGTTAGATATATCAACCCTAGATTTATCCAAGCTAGATTTGTCCACAGTAGACGTATCAACGCTAGATGTATCAACGCTAGATATATCCACGCTAGATATATCCACGCTAGACTTGTCCACGCTAGATGTATCCACGCTAGATTTATCAACTCTAGATTTATCCAGGCTAGACGTATCCACGCTAGATTTGTCCACGCTAGATGTATCCACACTAGATGTATCAACGCTAGATATATCCACGTAAGATTTATCCACGCTAGATTTATTCTCGCTAGATGTATACACGCTAGATTTGTCCACAGTAGATGTATCAACGCTAGATGTATCAACGCTAGATATGTCCACGCTAGACTTATCCACTCTAGATTTATCAAAGCTAGATTGGTCCACGCTAGATGTATCAACGCTAGATGTATCCACGCTAGATATATGCACGCTAGATTTATCAACGCTAGATGTATCCAAGCAAGATGTAACGACGCCAGATTTATCCCCGCTAGGTTTGTCCACTCTAGATGCATCAACGCAAGATGTATCCACGCCAGATTTATCGCCGATAGATGCACAAACGTTAGATGTGTCCGCGATACATTTATCCACGCTATATTTATCCACGCTACACTTATCCAAGCTAGATTTGTCTACGTTAGATGTAACAACGATAGATGTATCCAACCTAGATTTATCAACTCCAGATATATCTATGCTATATTTATCCTCGTTAGATTTATCCACGCTAGATTTGTCCACGCTAGATGTATTCACGCTAGATATATCCACGATATATTTATCTGCTCTAGATTTACCCATGCAAGATTCATCCATGCTAGATGTATCAATGCTAGACGTATCCCCGATAGAATTATCCACGAAATATTAATCCAGGCTAGCTGTATCCACGCTAGACTTATCCACGCTAGATTTATCCAAGCTAGATTTATCCTCGCCAGATTTATCCTCGCAAGATTTATCCACGCTAGATTTATCCTCGCCAGATTTATCCATAATAGATATTTCAACGCTGGATGTATCAATGCTAGATTTATCCATGCTGGATTTATGCACGCTAGATTTATCCAGGCTTGATTTTTCCACGCTATATGTATCAACGATATATGTATCAACTCAAGATTTATCCACGTTAGACTTGTCTACGCTAGATGTATCAAAGATAGATGTATCCACGCGAGATTTATCAACTTTAGATTTATCCAGGCTAGATTTATGTACTCTAGATTTACCCAAGCAAGATTTGTGCATGCTAGATATATCAATACTAGACGTATCCCCGATAGAATTATCCACGAAAGATTAATCTAGGCTAGCTGTATCCACGCTAGATTTATCCACGCTAGATTTATCCACGCTAGATTATTCAACGCAAGATTTATCCACGCTAGATTTATCCACGCCAAATTGTTTCCACGCTAGATTTATCCACGCCACATTGATTCCACGCTAGATTTATCCACGCCATATTAAAGAACGCTAGATTTATCCACATTAGGTTTATTCACGCTAAATTAATCAACGCTAGATTTATCCACGCTAGATTTATCCACGCTAGATTTTTTCCACGCTAGATTTATCCACTCCAAGGTTGTCCACGCTAGATTTATCCACGCCAGATTTAAGAACGCTTGATTTATCCACGGTAGATGTATTCACGCAAAATTTTACCTCGCTAGATTTAACCACGCTAAATTTATCCACGTTTAGTTTATCCATACAAAAGTTAGCCACGCCAGAAATATCCGATATAGATTTATTCACGCTAGATGTATCCACACTAAATTTATCCACGCTAGACATATCAACGCTAGATTTATATACACTTGGTATATCAACGCTACTGTATCCACGCTAGATTTATCCACAATAGATTTATCCACGCTAGATTTTTCCAGGCTAGATGTATCCACGCTAGATTTATCCACATTAGAGTTACCTACTCCAGATTTATCTAGGCTAGATTTATCTACTCTAGATTTACCCAAGCAAGATTTGTCCATGCTAGATGTATCAATACTAGACGTATCCGCGATAGAATTATCCACGAAAGATTAATCAAGGCTAGCTGATTCCACGCTAGATTTATCCACGCTAGATTTATTCACGCTAGATTATTCAACGCGAGATTTATCCACGCTAGATTTATCCACGCTAGTTTTATCCACGCCAGATTGTTTCCACGCCACATTGATTCCACGCTAGATTTATCCACGCCAGATTTATGAACGCTAGATTTATCCACACTACATTTATTCACGTTAAATTAATCAACGCTAGATTTATCCACGCTAGATTTATCCACGCTAGATTTATCCACGCTAGATTGTTTCCACGCCAGATTTATCCACGCTAAATTTATCCACACTATATTTATCCACGCTAGATTTAAGAACGCTAGATTTATCCACGGTAGATTTATTCACGCAAAATTTTACCTTGCTATATATATCCACGCTAAATTTATCCACGCTAGATTTATCCACGCTTGGTTTATCCATACAAAATTTATCCGGGCTAGATATATCCACTATAGATTTATTCACGCTAGATATATCCACGCTAAATTTTTTCACGCTAGACTTATCCACAATAGATTTGTCTACGCTAGATTTATCCACACAAGATTTATCCACGCTAGGCTTATCCACGCTTCATTTTTTCATGCTAGATTTATCGATGCAAGATTTATCTACGCCAGATTTATTTACGCTAGATTTTTTTACGCTAGATGTATCGACGCCAGATTTATCAACGATAGATGTATCCATGTTAGATTAATCCACGCTTGATTTATATATCCTAAATTTATCCACTCTCGATTTTTTCACGTTAGATTAATCAACGCTAGAAGAATCCACGCAAGATCTATTCAGGCTAGAATTATCCACGCAAGAATTAAGAACGCTAGATATATCAACGCTAGACTTATCGACGCTAGATTTATCCACGCAAGATTTATCCACGCAATATTTATTCACGCTTGTCTTTTCTACGCTAGATGTATCCACGCTAGATTTATCCACGCTAGATGTATCCACGTTAGATTAATCCGAGACTGATTTATGCATACTAAATTTATCCACGCCAGATTTATCCACGCTAGATTTATGAACGATAGATGAATCCACGCTAGATCTATCTAAGCTAGATTGATCGACGCTAGATTTATCCACGCTAGATTTATTGACGCTAGATTTATCCACGCCAGACTTATCCACGCCAGATTTATCCGCTCTAGATCTTTTCACGCTAGGTCTATACAAGTTAAATTAATCCACGCTAGACTTATCCACGCTAGATTTATCCACGCTAGATTTGTCCACGCAAGATATATTAACGCTCGATGTATGCACGACAGATTTATCCCCGTCAGATTTATACAAGCTGGATATATCAACGCTAGATTTATCCAAGCTTGATTTACCCACGCTAGATTTATCCACCCAATATTTATTCACGCTTGACTTTTCTACGCTAGATGTATCCACGCTAGATTTATCCACGCTAGATTTATCCATGTTAGATTAATCCGAGATTGATTTATGCATACTAGATTTATCCACGCCAGATTTATCCACGCTAGATTTATGAACGCTAGATGAATCCACGCTAGATCTATCTAAGCTAGATTGATCGACGATAGATTTATCCACGCTAGATTTATCCACGCAAGATTTATCCACGCAATATTTATTCTCGCTTGACTTTTCTACGCTACATGTATCCACGCTAGATTTATCCACGCTAGATTTATCCACGCTAGATTAATCCGAGATTGATTTATGCATACTAAATTTTGTCCACGCCAGATTTATCCACGCTAGATTATGAACGCTAGATGAATCCATCAGCCAGATCTATCTAGCTAGATTGATCGACGCTAGATTTATCCACGCTAGATTTATTGACGCTAGATTTATCCACGCCAGAATTTATCTACGCTTAGATATATCTCAGTTTCTAGATCTTTTCACTAGGTTTATGCTAAATTAATCCACGCCAGACTTATCCACGCTAGATTTATCCACTAGATTTGTCCACAGATATATATTAACGCTCGATGTATGCACGACAGATTTATCCCCGCCAGATTTAAACAAGCTAGATATATCAATGCTAGATTTATCCAAGCTTGATTTATCCACGCAAGATTTATCCACCCAATATTTATTCACGCTTGACTTTTCTACGCTAGATGTATCCATGCTAGATTTATCCACGCTAGATGTATCCATGTTAGATTAATCCGAGATTGATTTATGCATATTAAATTTATCCACGCCAGATTTATCCACGCTAGATTTATGAACGCTAGATGAATCCACGCTAGATCCATCTAAGCTAGATTGATCGACGCAAAATTTATCCACGCTAGATTTATTGACGCTAGATTTATCCACGCCAGACTTATCCACGCCAGATATATCCGCTCAAGATCTTTTCACGCTAGGTCTATACAAGTAAAATTAATCCACGCCAGATTTATCCACGCTAGATTTATCCACGCTAGATTTGTCCACGCTAGATATATTAACGCTAGATGTATGCACGACAGATTTATCCACGCCAGATTTATACAAGCTAGATATATCAACGCTAGATTTATCCAGGCTTGATTTATCCACGCTAGATTTATCCACTTTATGTGTATCTACGCTAGATTTATCAACGCTAGATTTATCCACTTTATGTGTATCCACGCTAGATTTATCCACGCTAGATTTGTCCACGCACGACCTATCAACGCTAGATGTATCAACGCTAGATATATCCACGCTAGATTTATCCACGCTAGATTTATCCAGGCTTGATTAATCCACGCTAGATTTATCCACTTTATGTGTATCCACGCTAGATTTATCCATGCTAGATTTGTCCACGCACGACATATCAACGCTAGATATATGAACGCTAGGTGTATCCACGCTACATTTATCGACGCTAGATTTGCCAAAGTTAGATATATTAACGCTAGATGTATGCACGATAGATTTATCCACGCCAGATTTATACAAGCTAGATATATCAACGCTAGATTTATCCAGGCTTGATTAATCCACGCTAGATTTATACACTTTATTTGTATCCACGCTAGATTTATCCACGCTAGATTTGTTCACGCACGACCTATCAACGCTAGATGTATCAACGCTAGATGTATCCACGCTAGATTTATCGACGCTAGATTTGTCAACGTTAGATATATTAACGCTAGATGTATGAACGATAGATTTACACACGCCAGATTTATACAAGCTAGATATATCAACGCTAGATTTATCCATACTTGATTTATCCACGCTGGATTTATCCAATTTTTTGTGTATCCACGCTTGATTTATCGACGCTAGATATGTCCACGCACGACGAATCAACGCTAGATATATTAACGCTAGATGTATGCACGATAGATTTATCAACGCCAGATTTATACAAGCTAGATATATCAACGCCAGATATATCCAGGCTTGATTTATCCACGCTGGATTTATCCACTTTATGTGTATCCACGCTTGATTTATCCACGCTACATTTGTCCACGCACGACCTATCAAAGCTAGATGTATCAACGCTAGATATATCCACGCTAGATTTATCCACGCTAGATTTTTCCACGCTAGATATATTAAGGCTAGATGTATGCACGATAGATTTATCAACGCCAGATTTATACAAGCTAGATATATCAACGTTAGATATATCCAGTCTTGATTTATCCACGCTAGATTTATCCACTTTATGTGTATCCAAGCTTGATTTATCCACGCTAGATTTGTGCACGCATGACCTATCAAAGCTAGATGTATCAACGCTAGATATATCCACGCTAAATTTATCCAAGCTAGATTTGTCCACGCTAGATATATTAAGGCTAGATGTATGCACGATAGATTTATCCACGCCAGATTTATACAAGCATAGATATATCACCGCCAGATTATCCAGGTTTGAATTATCCACGCGCTAGATTTATCCACTTTATGTGTATCCACGCTAGATTTATCCACGCTAGATTTGTCCACGCTAGATATATTAACGCTAGATGTATGCACGATAGATTTATCCACGCCAGATTTATACAAGCTAGATATATCAACGCTAGATTTATCCAGGCTTGATTTATCCACGCTAGATTTATCCACGCTAGATTTATCCACGCTAGATTTATCCACGCTAGATTTGTCCACGCACGACCTATCAACGCTAGATGTATCAACGCTAGATATATCCACGCTAGATTTATCCACGCTAGACTTGTCCACGCTAGATGTATCAACGCTAGATATATCCACGATAGATTTATCCACGCTAGATTTACACAGGCTAGATATATCAACATTAGATTTATCCAGGCTTGATTTATCCACGCTAGATTTATCCACTTTATGTGTATCTACGCTTGATTTATCCACGTTAGATTTATCCACGCACGAGTTATCAACGCTAGATGTATCAACGCTAGATGTATCCACGTTAGATTTATCCAGGCCAGACTTGTCCATGCTAGATATATTAACGCTAGATGCATGCACGATAGATTTATCCACGCCAGATTTATACAAGCTAGATATATCAACGCTAGATTTATCCAGCCTTGATTTATTCTCGCTAGATTTATCCACGCACGACCTATTAACGCTAGATGTATCAACGCTAGATATATCCACGCTAGATTTATCCACGCTAGATTTGTCCAGGTTAGATGTATCCATGCCAGATATATCACCACTAGATATATCCACGCCAGATTTATCCACGCTAGATTTATTCAGGCTAGATGTATCCACGCTTGATTTATGCACACTAGATTTTTCCATGCCAGATGTACCCACGCTAGATTTATCTACGCTACATTTGTCCACGCTAGATATATTAACGCTAGATGTATGCACGATAGATTTATCCACGCCAGATTTATACAAGCTAGATATGTCAACGCTAAATTTAACCAGGCTTGATTTGTCCACGCTAGATTTATCCACTTTATGTGTATCCACGCATGATTTATCCACGCTAGATTTGTCAACGCACGACCTATCAACGATAGATGTATCAACGCTAGATATATCCACGCTAGATTTATCCACGCTAGATTTGTCCAGGCTAGATGTATCCATGCCACATATATCAACTGTAGATGTATCCACGCCAGATTTAGCCACGCTAGATGTATCAACGCTATATATATCCACGCTAGATTTATTCACGCTAGATTTGTCCACGCTAGATATATTAACGCTAGATGTATGCACGATAGATTTATCCACGCCAGATATATACAAGCTAGACATATCAACGCTAGATTTATCCAGTCTTGATTTATACACGCTAGATTTACCACTTTATGTGTATCCACGCTTGATTTTTCCACGTTAGATTTGTCCACGCACGACCTATCAACGCTAGATGTATCAACGCTAGATGTATCCACGTTAGATTTATTCAGGCTAGACTTGTCCACGCTAGATGTATCAACGCTAGATATATCCACGCTAGATTTATCCACGCTAGATTTGTCCACGCTAGATATATTAATGCTAGAATAATCCAAGCTTGATTTTTCCACGCTAGGTGTATCAACGATAGACTTATCCACGAAATGTTTGTCTACGCAAGATTTGTCCACGCTAGATGTATCAACGCTACATATATCCACGCTAGATTTATCCACTCTAGATTTATCCACGCTAGATTTGTCCAGGCTAGATGAATCCACGCTTGATTTATGCACTCTAGATTTATCCAAGCCAGATGTACCCACGCTAGATTTATTCACGCTAGATTTCTCCACGTTAGATATATTAACGCTAGATGTAGGCACGATAGATTTATCCACGCCAGATTTATACAAGCTAGATATATCAACGCTAGATTTATCCAGTCTTGATTTATTCACGCTAGATTTACCACTTTATGTGTATCCACGCTTGATTTATCCACGTTAGATTTGTCCACGCACGACCTATCAACGCTAGATGTATCAACGCTAGATATATCCACGCTAGATTTATCCACGCTAGATTTGTCCAGGTTAGATGTATCCATGCCAGATATATCAACACTAGATGTATCCACCCAAGATTAATCCACGCTAGATTTATCCAGGCTAGATGTATCCACGCTTGTTTTATGCACTCTAGATTTATCCATGCCAGATGTACCCACGTTAGATTTATCCACGCTAGATTTGCCCACGCTAGATATATTAACGCTAGATGTATGCACGATAGATTTATCCACGCCAGATTTATACAAGCTAGATATATCAACGCTAGATTTA
>JAQBSW010007730.1:0-38828 GCA_029291075.1 Eudiplozoon nipponicum | reverse complement strand
TTATTTCCCTCCTAGTGTTTATGACTTCAGCTAATTGCTGGCAAGAAAAGTGGTTGATGAACGCGACCTGACTGCAGATATTTTCCTCCTTTCTACTAAATTATCATAGCGTTTTTCAGAAAATAGTATAATTATGATAATTTTGATTATTTTTTAAATTATAAAGAATTTTAAAATTATGTCTAGTGAGGTTTTGACATAAATTTATCAAACAAATATTGATGTGTTTTTAGTTTTAAAATTGAGGTTAAACAACTCACTGTTCTAACATAGACTTCAATTCGTGGTTTATGATCTTTTCCAGTATTCGAGTTGACAATTAGGATATATGATGCCGATGAAATATCTTACATTTGATCCTATGTTTGCTATCTACACCTTTAAATTCAGAAACTCATGGTGGGTTGACATCCTCAAAGGAGTCAATACCAGTGAGTAAAAGTAAAGTGGTTTGCTATCTATGCGCACCTAAGATTATATAGCATCACTGTTTATTTGAACTTGTTGAATAAATATGATTTACTTTACTAGTTTATCATCTGCAATTGGTGTTTTCAATCGAAATTGAAATTAAGAACAAGGATTAAAAATATGACTGTAATTCATTTAACTCAAATTGAATAAACATGCGTTAGATTTATTCAAATTTAACCTTAATAATTAGGAAATTAGCGTTGTTAAAGCAAGTTGATTAATTTTAAATATTTAGTTGGTATACATACTTGGCAGTGAATAAATTTTAACTAAACACTTTGCTTACAATCCATAAATTAATTAATAGTATCATAAATATGTTTGATTTTAGTGTATTTTTATACAAAATCTTTGTTAAACTTTCAAATTTCAGAAAATTTCTCATTTCATATCAATGAACTTATAATACAGGCAAGAATCCCTGGTAATAATACAACTTTTCATACCATTTGTATTTGTTTCAGCTTGGTGCCTAAGATCAGATTATGTGAATAGCGTCCTTTTGGGCGTTGCAACGGTAGACCAATTGGAAGAAAATCTGGACTCTGTTAAGGTAATGAAACAATTTCACTTCCCAGTATTAACTATACAAAAACCTCGCCTTAAATTGATGATTCCAGTATTCATAAAAAGATATAATAGAACATTTAGCGGATCTTTGTCGCCGCAAAATTTTAAACTGCGCCACTAAAACAGTAAACATTTTTTACTAGCTTGAAGAAAACACTAATCATATTTTATTTAACCAGTTGTCGAGCAATATAACAAAACTAACGCCAGTCACAACGCACTGACGCGTTTCGACCTTCCATGATGATCATCAGAGTACAACGGCAAACTGACTAGCGAGGATCAAACCGCATTGCATATAAATGAAAAGCAAAATTGGATATACGGCTCTCACCTCTAGAAGTCTTTAATACATTGTACGTGACTGGAAATGTCGGATGCACAATTTCCATGCAGTCACGAATATAAGCTGTGTGTAGCTTTCGCCACTATATATATATATATATATATATATATATATATATGTGTGTGTGTGTGTGTGTGAACAATACAATTACAGTTTTATTTTGTTTTCCGACGACTGGTTAAATACAATGGGATTGGCGCTTACTTCAAACTCGCAAACTTGATTTTAAGAATTGTTACCACCACCCACGCAATCAATTATTGTTTAATTGTTTTGTCAATATATATATATATATATATATATGCTATGTGTGTGTGTGTGTATGTGTATGTGCGTTGAGTCTGAACAGATAAATTGCGAATTTTCTTATAAACCAGATATAGAAATTTAATAAATCTCATTGTTTACCGTTCCATATAATCTAAATATTTAACTTAGTTGTGATATTTTAATATCCTTAGACTTCAGGTTAACATGCATATTGACAGAAATATTTGAAATTATTGATGTGTGCAAGATCGAAAGGCTTTAATTTCATGAATTACTTTTGCGTACGTATTACACGCAAGAAGTACTTTATTGCAATGGCGCCAGTGGTACAATCTACTCGTTGCGTTGTCTCGCTGCATTTATATCTCCTTAAAATGCGACATTGTCAACGTGCGCGAATACAGTACACATCCGATATACTCTAAAAAATGCAGCCACTGTGCAGGAAAGCACGTTGATTTTGAACCAACTTAATTTTCTGTTATTAGATTAAATAAACTGAATGGCCCGATTTTTTACCTTTCCACATATAGTAAATTGGGCACTTGTAATGTAAATATTTGAAGCATTTATTTTGCATTTTAATTGACATTGTTTATTTCTTTATTTATCACATTAACAAAATATTGCAATATAGATTTGTCACGGTCCTACGCTATGTTTCCATTCTCATTATACTGCTCTAAATTTTCTTTTCCCACACATTTGTAAACGTCCCGTCTGCAAGTAAATGCATTGCGACGTTACAAAATAGTAAACAAGCCGTAGATAATGAGAGACATTTACTTTGGGTGGCTCATATCGGGGCCGGAATTGCGTTCTCCGGCAAATACCGAGAATGTTTGGTATTGTTCCAGTGTCTAGAAGTACTTCTAGACACTTGAGGCCGGCTCTGGTTGATTGGCTCTGGTTCCTTCGAGTGGATGCACAGGGATAAGTAGTGTTGTCGAACCCAGAGAGGTGAGTTGCTGTTCGAAGATTCAGAATTTCCTAGTTGAAGATCTGCGACAACACCGTGGTGGCTGATACGCGAGAAAAAACCGACTAATCGATAAGCGATCACGTACGACTAGTTGTGCGGCAGTACGAATACTGGCGTAACTGAAGTCCAATTGACGAGGTGACACAGCATGATAAACGCAAGTCCAGGTGTCAGTGTAAGTGAGTAGTCAAATAGAGAGAGCGACAGCAAGCACCAGTAACGCGCAGAGCAGAAATGTCAAGTATGTGAAAATGCATGGCAAATGCAACGTGCTTATATACTTTTGCAGGCGCAAGGCCGCACGCCCTTCGTTAACGGCAAATTTAGCTTGCTTTAATTGGTACCGCGTAATAAAATTTGAATTTCATTTAGGCGATATGTCGGCGAGTTAATCTGAGTCGCTGCACATTCTTATCACACTAGAACTACCAAGTGGAGAACATTGAATTAGTTTATACCTGGCAGCCAATCAGATTCAAGTCATTTATTTGACTAATTTTTAAAATATCACACATATTATTATTACACCAAATGTCGTTCTAAAAATTGTGTTCGTAGTAGAATCGTCAAATTTATTATCTGTATTAAATTGTTGAATGTCATCAAATTGAAATAAGCTGCTAATTTCAGCTAGCTAGATCTGCTATAGCATGCTGAAGATTTCACAAACACTTGTACTGCTACGTTATTTGCTCGATTCATCCCGTTTATTAGAGATTTTATGTGTTTTCAATCTACATTTCGACAACAACAATAATATTATAATAAAAATAATTGACATTTTAACAAATATTTGCATAAAAATGGTATAATATCTAATTTTGATATATCTTTAATTTCATTTATTAATCCATATAACCTGCCTTTGAGGAATGATAGGTTTTACCACAAATAATTCAGCTATCATGAATTGTGAAAGTGCATTATTGTAGTGCATTTGTTGTACAAAATAACTAAATATTTATTATTGAAATTATCGCAAAATTACCATCAACGACGTATTCTGCCGCGTTTTGACTGGTTAAATACACTTGGATTGGTTTTTATTTAAAGGTCCAAAATGGATGTCCTACCTGCTCCACCTCAAGTAAAGGCTAATTAAGAAATATTAGTTATTGTATAACTGAATACTGTGTGTAGTGTGAGGCAGGCTGAGTCAGTATTTAGAACAACAGATTCCAAAGCATTCGTGACTAGGTTCGAGCTTGTCCGCAGAACATTCGTGATGAGATCCCAATAAGTACAAAACCGGTCAATTGGATGAATTGCCTTTTCTACACTGTACAATTCTTAGTGTAAACTGACACATGTAATTAATTAATGGGTCAGTTCGTTTTATCAAGATCGCAACCTTGATTATAATAATTGGTATCACCGCCCGCGCAACCAATGTTCGTTTAAATATACAAAAGCTCATTTCAATAGTACTTCCCCATGAAGTGTGGTGTCCGTTCAGTAATGACAGATTGGCGATGGTTAGTTGGAACTCTGTGTCTAAATGGATGCCATATAGCCTGTACATAAAGGAAATGGTATTCAAGAAACGTTTGTTAGAATATAACTCAGAATTGTGTGTAGTGTGCGGACTCAGATGACGACCATGGTAACTAAAAATGAGTCAATACGTGTAATGTTTGCTAGGTTTCTACGTTGTTAGTCTGATTTGAACGTGATATTGACTTTTATCTCGCATCCATGAATTCAATTTAAATAATTATTTTATATGCGTTTGTATTTGTTTACCTTTGTGATTCTTCTATATGCGCATAAAGTTGCTTATTTTTTGTACGTTTATAAATACCAATAAAATTTAATAACTTCGTTCAAATGTATGATTTAAAATTTAACTTTGCTAAAACTGATTAAAATAATTAATTTTCCACCAAGTATTTGCCTATTTCAGTTATTGTCTTTGCGAAACCTTAATAAAATAAGCTTATCTCCAATTGTGTAACTTATGTAGGCGACTTGAGGCAGTTATTTTACATGTTTATATTAATTTTTTTTAAATAAAACGCTACATTAAAATAACATTCAAAATTTCTGTCATTTTCAACTTCGAATTTAATTTCGCTTACCGTTTGCTTGGCGATACTGGTATGTATTTTAATTATTCGGTTTCGTACACGCGCACAAGTCTGGTTCCAAAAGATTAGCTTTCCCATTTAAGGCCACAGCATTATTTAAATAACAAAATATATTTCTATTCTAAGTATTGCCATTCTATCTCATGTGCATACACACAAAATTGCACGCATGTAAATATGTATATCATAAGAGCAAAGTCGTGTAATTAACATATATATATATATATATATATATATATATATATTTTTTTTATATATATAACCTTACCGGTTATTTGTATTTGGTACTACTGAAGTACACACTATTATTTGTGACGATCCGGTCTCAAAACGTATATATATATATATATATATATATATATATATATATATTTAAATAACCAAATTAAAGCACATACATGATAAAATAAGTAATGTATATTCTCTGTGTGTATTATTTTAGTTCAAACGAACGTTTTAATAAAGAATTTTTAATTCGCATATCACGTAAAAATTAATTTTCTAATTGCTTTAGAAATTTTTCATTTGCTTATCTTTCAACGAATCTAGCTCTTGTCAAAAATGAAACCATCCCTTTTGATGGAAATTGAAAATGCTATGATATTGGAAAAGAACGAGGGAGACTTTCTTTGAGAAAACAAAACTGTTTACCCCTAGCTCCAGGTTAGTTTTGTATTCGTCTTGGAATGTTATGTTCGGAATAATGTATTTTATTATTTATTGGTTTGAAGTTTTTTCTATATTTGAAACTTCTAATACGAGTCTTGCACAAGCTAGGTCCAGGGTTTAACGAATAAACGAACTAAATGAATAAAAATTGATGTCTAAGTCATCTCAAGAAAATTTGCAAAATATAAATCGATATTAATTTAGACACTGGTGTGAATTCGTGCACAAAATTTTGAACAAGCCATTGCCGAAGGCATTTTATTTTGGCACTGCCTGATTACATAGTTTTTCGTTTAAAAATAACGCAAGAGGGAAATATGCTGGCAGGCACTTGTAGAATTAGCAGAGCAATACTATTTTTTAAAGCTATACTAGTCCAGGTCTCTTAACTGCATTAAATGCTTCTGGCGTATTCAACGTATTTATCATTGTCTTTTGTGTTTAGCCTAGCATTAATGCCGAGGAAACACTTAACATATTTTTTAACCATCGATGAATAAGTTTGGTAGCAATTTAAGTTTTAATGATACAAAACACATATTCCTATGCGTGAATTATAGGAGGCACTAAAATTTTTCATATTTGTTTCTATGCTAACTTGCAATCCAATTTACAGAAAGAGTGGAAACAAATGTAATAATTAACATTGAATAAAACCCGATCGTACAAAAAATATTCTAATTTCATCATGATGTTATTTAAAAAACGGAGAATATTCTGGCATGTCGCTAGGTAAGCTCCGAGATAGCAATAGGATTTCGCATCCTTACTTTTTCGAAATACGATATTAGATTGAAGACATATTCGAAAAAGCTTAATGACGGATTTAATGGGGGAACGCAAAGATATTTGTTATGTCGAGAATTATTTTATCCATCATACGTAAACCTGTCTTCCGAATATCGGATACGTCGTTCATATTTGAAAGACAATACAGTTCAAGCAATACTGCACTGAATTTTCTTTGAAACTGTTGTTACTTATCACGCAGAAAAATGGCTTTTTTACAAAACATAATACAATGATCATATTGTGCTTTTTATGCGAAACATTGACTTATATTTTTTTTTCATTATACCCTTATCATAAGCGAAAAGAAAAATAAATTTTACCAGATAAAAGAACGGTTTCTTTCTCGTATTCTTCTGAAGTATCTACAAAATAACATCCCTTTATATATAAATTGAAAGGCCAAATAAAATAGAGAAATGTACACGTGAAGAGATTGTGAAATAAGGGAACAACAAATCAATTGCATGCATCACCTCCAGTTCAAGCTCAATGCCTGAACATGCTTCTTCCACTTGCATAAATCTTGTTGCATTTTGTTTTCCTTTTAGTTTTCGTATGTGGCAAACTGCCTTCTGGTTTTGCATTTAGTCACATAAGAAGCGTTTTGAATAAACAAATTTAAGCATGATTTTTGCATGTAGAAGAAGCATATTCAGACATTGAGCTTGAACTGGAGGGGATGCACGCAATTGATTGGTTATACCCTTTATTCACACTCTCCATGTTTACATTTTTCTATTTTGTCTGACCTTTCAATTTATATATAAAGAGATGTTAATTTGTAGATACATGAGAAAGAAACTATTTGTATATCTAATAAATATTCTATTGATTTATGCGCATGGAAATGTTATTATGAATATATAATATGAATAATAATATATATATGAATATATATATATATATATATATATATATATATATATGCGTGAACATTGATCCAAATTGGACAAGTTTAGATTGAATAAATAAATAATCGATGGGTTTGTCTATCCCAAATTCGAATTATAGATCTTACGATTATTACAGAACTGTTTGCTACAATCTTATCAAAACGTTATTGACATTGAATGTCTGGATCTAAGGAATTTTATAAAATCGGAAAACGTGTAATCGGCATTGCCCTTAACGCACGAGCTAGAGTGTTTACTTTGCTAGATCCTTATAAGCAACCGTCTTTGTGCGACACGCCTCAAGATTTCTATTTAATTCAACGTCAGATATCTCAATGAACGTTAATTTTCCGTTTCTTCTGCACATACTCCTATGGCCTGCAGCATTTAAGCCGCTAAGTTGCTGTTTATTGTCCTAATTTCTTTACTAAATAGCGAAAGAAGTTCAATTTATTCTAGTTTATGGGGCATATGAATGATTAAGTCTAGCGTATAAGCACGAAAGAATTTCATTCCTGTGTCAGATGTACCTTAAACTCAAGGTCATACGATAATGGTAAACGATTTTTCGAGAACTGAGCGGAATATAAATTTATATTTGAGTAGCACGAACTTTAGGTTTAGTGTAATACAATGTGCTACATGGCTTTCTCTAGACTCCAGAGAAATGTGGACTCAAATAGATCATCTAGCAATTAGTTTCACCCAGGACTGTATTTCGTTTAATAACCTGTATGATAACTTAAAACATGCACTCTTCCCGTGTAGATTTGCTGTTTAATTTTTCGGAAAAATAATATTATATAGATGTAGGAAAACTCGTACGACCGTCTTCCAGCATGAATTTGAAGAAATACTAAAATCACAGTTAACTAGTCCTGATGGTAAAAATTGTTGGCGAAGCTAACTTACCTTATATGCAATGTACTAACAATTATATGTGGCATTGAAGGTTCCTTTAGAGTAAGTCATTGAATCCCAGAAAATTGTGTGGATATTCTCAAAACTACGCGTAATATTTTTGCTAACTCGGCTTTAATAATTCTCGTAGACCTTTAATACGCTAAATTAAGCATAATTCATGAGCCAGTTTGACTCCTGCTGAAACAGAAAAGCTGAAGAACTTTGATGTTATGTTCGCATTAGATAATATCCGATGTGTATTAAAACTAATTTGTGCAACATTACCGATATAACTAAACTTTAGCAAAACGAAAAATGGTCGCAACAATATTCTGATAACTGATAAATTGTGTCGTCTTAATTTTTTGATCAAACATGTCAACGATCTCTTTTCCTTGGCACCTAAATCAATCCCGAATCCCGAAAGTATTTCAGTACCACCAACGTGGAATGCTTATCTCGACAAAGCATCGAAGTTAGAAATACGCTACGCAATCTTGACCCTTAAATATTGAAAATATTTTGGCCCCGATTATCTGCTTCGATAACTTCTGGATTGTGAACTTAAATTTTTTTTCACTATTGTGCGCAAGAAAACCGTTATATACAAAATGTTTCATCAAATCTTGTGCGACAATCATCGTGTTAATAGTCTAAATCCAGACATATCTAGCATATTTACTTCCATTAACTTATGAAGTCTGAGAATTTCATGTGAATCGCGTTCTTTAAAAGAATACGCTGGATTCAGTCCAGACAATGTTTTTACCTTGAGACAATTAATTGAACAGCGATTTATTTATCGCCGTTCACCAATTGTCATTTTCCTAGACTTCAGAGTTGCATCTGACTCAACGGATCACAATATTCTATTAGATATTCTATAAAAAAAGTTGTATTTCCACAATATTTGTAAATATTAAGCATACTCTGTACACTAACACTATTGGTCGCGTTAAGGTCTACAGAGTATTAATACCTACGTTGGGTCTATCCTCAAGTTTGCTTTATTTTTTTAATTGATGGCATATTGAGCATAAGGTTAAGGAGGCAGGTGCCCAAGTTCTCTTTGGCGGAACATTGGTTTATAATAACTATACATACAACATTCTGTTATCATTGGCCAATCGAGATTTTGCTCAGTCCACGTTGAATAAATTAGCGATCATTGTTCTGCCATTCGGCAGTAAATTTAAACTCATAATGTACACACACTTTTCTTATCAAATTTGCGGCTGGTAAAGTTAAGATCTGGACGTAGTTGACAGGTGTATATACCTCGTTATTTGTATCTATAACTCAAATCCAGAGTAACTTTTTTAAAGCGGCACTATTTGTGGAAAAACACGGTAATCTCACTGTTTTAAAGTTAGTGTGTATTATGCATCTGCTCATGGAGCTTTAATATACGCTAATGGACATTGGCTATGTAGTGTGTAGCATTTTAGACGCTTACTGGAGTTTTACCACCTTCGCGTGAGAAGTAGAATCCATATAATTTACCAATTACGAATAAGTAAAGCTGACATCCGTGAACGTACATTTAGATAGACCAACACGGGCTCTTTGTTAGACAGGCAAATAAAGCTTCATCAATTGCGCTGGCTTGATCACATTTGGCGTATACGTACTAATCGTTTGCCCAGTAGAGCATTATTATCCCAAGAAGCACAAGATAAACGTAAAAAATAAAAGATGGACATATTTGGACATGACAGGAACAGCAAAAGTCAATTACATTCTAATTGGGTAGTATGTGGCTCAATCGTTCGCTTGCATGAGGTCCACATGCGCCCCGTGATTATTGGTTGAGAACTCCGCGCGTTACGGCATTGCATTGTGCTCAGTGTCGATCATGTTATCCAATCCTTTTTCTGACTTTCTTTCATTAGTTAGGCAGTTTTTACCGCGAAATTCGACTGGGCTAATGAATGAATGCGCTGAAAAACGCGAGGAAGCTAGGATGCCAATGTTGCCAGGCTTAAAAGCCAATTTTGGCCTATTGATGTTGTGAATTGGCTTAGGTTGCCATATTTCTGAGTGCTACCGAGGTGAATGTCTCTATCTTAACTAAATCCTACTATTCATATCACACACACATTTATTCTATTTTAGTTTTAACTAATGATTTTGTCACAATTAATAGATTGCCGTTTCAATTTTTACAATATTTTTTATTATTATTTTCTTTCTATTTCCACTCATGTTTATCTAGCAATGAAGCAGCAGTTACTAATGGCTGTTGTTCTTCTCTCCCTGATGACGAAGATGATAATAATGTATATAACTTTAGAATGGAGGTATTCACTTTTAGATTTGAATTCAAGCCATTGAATGTTTTATTTCAAAAATTATTTTCGACGCATAAAAGAAAGAAATTTAATTGCGCTAATAAGTCACTTTAAATGTTAGCCTAATTAATCCATAGTTCTTTTTATAGTATAGCATTTATGTAATTAACAAATGTAATTAATTTAGGCTTGGTAATAGTTTTGTTAACAACATGAGCAAAAAATACAATTGAGACTTTCATTTCAAAATGATCTGATCTTCAACTAGCTAATATTCACTTTCAATTTTGTATTAGGTGTTGGGAACCTAGTGGCAAATTAGATCAAATAGGGCAAAAAGGGAAGGCATAATGTTATGTGCACATTTTCTTCGTGTTTACTGGCGACTCATCACCAAGGAATGTAGGAGAACTGGACGGAAGAATCTCCTATTCGAATTTGTATACCAGCAGTAGTGGAGCTAAGTTCATATAACGTTTTCGATAATGCGACTTCAACTGGTGAAACGCCAATACATATAGAACCAGTACATTATGCAATAGTTATTTTAAACAAAGCTGTAATCTCAAATAAACATGCGCCTCGTGTGTGTTAGCGACTGTCGGATCCAGTATGCACAATTAACATGCGTGAGTGGGAGTAATGCTCTTGTTCAAGCTGAATCTGACATGTGCTCCTGAGCACAATAAATAAAGGTATATATATATATATATATATATATATATATATATATATATATATATATATATATATATATATATATATTAGCCCGTCGAAACTAAATTGTATATCCTTATTAGATTATGTTCTGTATCACTATACATCTACACACACGTTAAAGCCTTTTAATGAACTGGACAAAAATATTTTTGTTTTTGTTTGTTTTTTTAACAAGGATAGCAAAATTTTATAGTGTAAACTTGTATGAAGAATTTTGGTCATAAATGTCAATTTATACAACTAATTTCTTTCCATTATTGTAAACAGGTATCGGCTGACAGTAAATAATGCCACTTTGAGCAATACGGCCTTCACAGTTATTTGACTGTCAAATTCAAAACCTCTGACCGGTTTACAATATCAGCTTCGGCTATTTTAAGTTCACAATCTGATTATCTAAGAGATTTGCCAGAATGCTTCTGAAGCTGCAGCCAAACCCTGATTCTTCATGATCCTCTATTGTGTTACAAACTATGAATCCACAGGATTTGATGTGGCCAAGCTAAGTTGCTTTTATTGTAAAATGTAAACATGAAAACACTTCTCGCTACGCGTTCCGTTCAATCTTACCTTTAATTAGCCTTTCTGTCCGTATTTTCAAGACAATTGTCGCCCGCCGTTTTTCAAAACTTTTTTTCATGAAACAGAATTACATAAATTACAAATTTTTAAAATTCAAATGATTAAGAATCTCCAAATTAATTTACTTGACAATTATCCAAATAAACATTTTATATCTCCGGCTAAAAATAAGATTTCTCTATCTATCCCTGATCAGTATACCTAAACTAATCTCCAAAGTATGTTCACCGATGCCGTTTGCATATGATCTAGATCCATTTTCGAATTGATGTGCAATTACTTCTTTGTCTTAAATTGAATCTTCAAATTTTAACGCCGGTGTTATTAATTCCTGTTTTTAACCGTGTCTAAATGCAGATTTCAAACATCTTTTATCTTACAAATATCTTTATATGAAATATTACTCATTGACAACTTCACGATGTCCATCGAGCAATAACTTAAGCTACTTAACAATGTTTAGCACATTGCAGGATCTTACTGGTAAATTAATACTGTCTTCAATTAATTTACAATTTTTTTATACTGATGAAAACTTTTGGCAACCATGTATTGCGTTGTTTACCACATGCGTCTTTTACGTGACGTTATTTTATCTCAATATTTAATTTTTTAAGTATTTCCACACATTAGATTAATAACATCAGCATTTTTTTTCGAAAAGTGTTCTCTATAAAAGTTATAATTATTCATTCAAATTGGTCGCTTTTTTCTTTTCACACTAGTTTGTATAAATTTAAACTTGAAAACGCCTTATTATTATAATATATTAGGACTATCAAACGATTAAATTCATAGTACCCTTTGAAAACAAATTTATCAGATACATAAGTTTATATATATATATATATATATATATATATCTTATTTTGAAGAAAAACTAATTAATAAAAAAGTGGACAATGGCCATTTGGCTCGAGACTGTTGAACATCACTTTACTAGCTTTTATTTATATGCATTCTTGGTTTCCCTCTGATTATGTTGATGGCAACTAGTCTGACTCGGTTTTGCATCTATTTCTTGTATTGAGCTGATTATTAAATGTGTATGCGTATGTGTCTGTATGTGTGTGCATTTTTGTGTGTAGGGTCTCATCTCGTTGTATTACAAAGTGATGTCTGAGATCTGGTCATTCTCGTATTATTTTCTTCCTAATAATATATATAATATGTAATTTTCGAAGGCAATTGAATTTATATAAATATATATATATATATATATATATATATATATATTGAAAGACAAAAAGGGACGAAAAAATAAAATAGGGAGAGAGTGTGAAATATAGGGAGACCAAGAATATTACCGATCAACTCAATGCTCGAATGTTTTTTCCTCGCTATTTTCATGTTGTAGTTCGTTTTTGTTGCTGAGCTTCAAAAAATGTTAAATTTATAAACGTAAAAACTATCTAATGTATATTGGCTCTCCAAGACTGCGTCAATTAATACAAAAGCAAACCAAAAGAAACATACGTGTTTTACTTATACTTCCCACTTAACAGAGACCGTTTTACCATGCTACGCGTTTATTTTAAAGTAACACGTTTACCGCTACTATCAATTAACTTTGACCTGAAACATTATTTATCAATAGGCATGCGTTAGTTGTCGATAAACTTACTTCGATCAATCGACCGGATGGTTAATATCCAAAATAAAAGGTCATTGCAGTTTAGACGCCTGCGTAAAATAAAATTGTGAATACACGATTTCAATTGCATGGAACATCACTGAAGCATCACACGTATGTTCCAGAAATTTGTAGATTATTCTAGCTATCAAATGCAATAAAAGATATTATTTAGCAAAATTTGAAGTACGGTGAATAAACAAACTGTAGCCTGATTTATGCAAGCAGAAAAGGCGTATTCAGGCATTGAGACCGCATTGGTAGTGATGCGTTCAAATAATTTGTTGTTTCGCTATTTCTCTCTCTCTCTCTCTCTCTCTCTCTCGCCACTTTTATTTTATGTTTGTTTTGCCTTTCATATATATATATATATATATATATATATATATATATATATAATTTCATATATGAGAAAGAAGCGGTACTTGTATCTCATTAAGGTTTTAACGATTTGAGATTAGAATGGTTCTATGCATTTTTATATATCTGGCACACAAAAATTATTAAATAAAGTATAAATTAATCTGTTAGTACATTACAATTAGCTTGATATGCAATTAAACAACCTTTGATTGTGCGGGTGGCGATAACAGCTCCTTAAATCATGTTTGCGAGCCTGAAAAAAACGCCAGTCGTGTTGAATTTACCCAGTTGAACAACAATGTACGTATGATTGACGGTAATTTTGATGTGTTGCATGACTGGTTAAATTCAACGGGATTTTTTTTTAATTTAAGCTCGTACACCGAATTTCAAAATTAGATTGATAACAACACCCGTTCGTGTAGGTGTGCTATAATATTCCTGCAAGCCTACAAAAAATGCTTTCTTGCCACAAATAGATTAAGAATAAAACAACAGCAGCATTCCTAAGCATGTAGCTACAAAGATTGGTGGATCTACTTATACGTAGGTGGGAAGTGCTTAAATTAGACAAAGGAACCATTCACATGGAAGAGTGTGCAACACTGGCTACTCCCAGAAACATTTAATAACTTATTAGATTTCATGTAACAAATGTAGTTCTACTCCGTATTTAAACACGAAATGCGAGGAAATATTTTCTTTAACGATTTTGTCTATCTAGATCTCAATTCATTGATATGTGTTGCTCAATTTTTACTTTCAAGTTCTCGTTCAATTGTTTAATGTGTTACTACATTGTATCTAGTACAAAAATTTCCACGTCAATGGCATTACTGCAAAACATGATTATTCTATTACAACGTTCACTGATAAATATATATATATATATATATATATATATTGCAATGACACTGTTTTAGAGTTGATGGAAAATTGACCGTTGCAAAATGGAGCCTGATCGCACGCATTTTTAAAATTTTGTTTTGCAAAGATCGTCAAGAATTTATCCAGTCCAAATTTATCAAATTCAAACAATAAAAATCGTTATGCATACCTAATTAAGCCCAGATTATCTAACAAAATTTTGATTATTTTCACAATATCTTACTTAGCTAGGTGTTTTTTGAAATAATCCTATTTGTCTTTCATTTTTGCGGTATTTTTTTATTCAAGCGAAATTTTCGTCTTTTTATTCAATTTAATTAATGATACATTTCGCAAACCATAATTGAAAATCGGAGATTAAACAAAACATTTCATGACCACTAAAGAAATTCTTTTGGTGGAAACAGTTATATAATATTTGGGAAGAACTTTTTAATGCTTTTTTACTTTCAGCCGCTACATTGATTATTTAAGAGTAATTACTGATTCACATAATTCAACATACGACAACATAAAATAACAGATTACATAAAATTATGAGAATTGCTCTAATATAAGTTAACTAAGAATGTTTCCCTCGTGCTAACATTTAACTGCTTCCGAGATGTATTATAAAAAGCGAAAGATATTTAATAAAGTGAATTGAAAATAAATTCTATTATTATTCTGTTGCAGCAATCTAGTCCACTTTTAACCATTATGCATCCAAATAATTTGATTTGTGTAGTTATTCCCGAATTTTGCATTACATGCATCAATTTTCTTTGCATGTCATGTTATGGTGTATTATGATGCCAAATACTATTCTTAAAATTCGTAATGATCATAAAATTAAAAATTAGCACACCTATGTATATTAGATAAATTTATTTGCACCACTAATCATAAGATGTCGACAGTGTTCCTCAACAACATTAAACATTTCTTACCGAAATAAAACCACTATTAGTTGTGAAGGAGGATGCAATCGCAAACATAAAATTTTATTGTTAAAACCCATACAGAAAAATAGTTAGACAGAGATGAATAAAGTGCAAAGATAATGCATCTAGGCTTAGCCAACCTCGACTGATAGAACTAATTTACATGTCAAATAAAAACGAAGCGTATCAAAGCCATTCCATTCACTGTCCAAATAAAATTCAGGTCAATATACCACAATCAAATCAGTTTATGTTGTTTCATATAACTTTTAAGTTCGCCCCGGATAAAACCTGGCAGAAAATGACAAATTTCGCCTTTATGTAGATCGTTGTTAAAATCTTGATATTTGAATAATTCTCAATTTAGTTTTGTATTATTTGTTGTCCCAGGTCTGTCAGCTATCAAATAGATATTCTTGAAATTGGTATATTTTATTTAATAAATTCACTTGGCTGTTGACCGTATTAATAATGTGCCGCCTAATGGAATATATTTAATCTAGTTCATAGCATTTGTTAGTTTCATTGTGATTTACTTATATTTGTGTTCTTCCACGTGCGTTCTGTTTATAAGAATTAGTTTCCCTTTTTCTTACTGCTAACAAATAAGGTGTGTTTTAAATATATTCAAGTTAAAAATTTGAATTGAGAATTCTTTCCATTAATAAAACGTTCTGTTCAAATAATAGGTCTAAATCTGTAGTGTTTAAGAAGCGTTTGGTCCTGTAGATCAAGATTACGTTAAAAAATTGTCTACAGCGCAATTAAGAGTTAAAAAACCATAAAGAATTTTATTCCATGTAAAAAAACAAGTTTTAGCACTAAATATCTCTGTAACCACATTTGCATGTCATCTGAGATCAAACATCTATATTTTTAATCGAGCAAGACTATTTTCGAGAGCTGAGATTTGCTATTTTGTCTTTGTGAATCACTAATAATATCTAGTAAGTCGTAATAAGGAAATGAATTTACATTATACATTACTTGATTTTAAGTGGTTTTAAATTTAACGATAACAAATTGGCATCAGAAATTTGTATTAACTTCAACTTATCTGAACAGATGACATTACGTTTATTAAGATAGAATTAATGATATGATCAAGTGGATTGTGTGAGTTATACTCACGTTTTAATTGCCACATGTTTGTCTTTTCTTGACGATTATTTCATGTAAATTTTGTACGTGCTTTGTCATGTGTCTCAAACAAGGATAAGCATTTATTTCTGACATACTGGTTTAATCAATACTAAATAGAGCTGATGCATATTAAGCTTACAATAAGGATAAATGCTTCCGGATGGTATGAAAGCCAATCATATGCTTTTTCAGTGCTTATACCTACAAAAAAACCGCAATATTGTTTTTGTCCTAAAATGATTCGGTTATTATTAATTTCACAGATTAGCAGTAGCCTTGGTTGGATATTATAATGATTTTTTTGCTAAATATTTATGTAATCTTGTTTACTTTTTCTATTTATCAACAAATCGTTTTTAAACATATAAAAAACCTTAAAGTGTCAGTCTATAATATAATCAAGAAAGTGGTACGTCGACGTTGGTTTAAAGTCGATATATCCCGTGTGTGCTTATTTTATTCACGTCGGTTTGTCAGTACATTAACTTAAGAATGTGCTATGCTTATAAAGTGATATTATTGCTTCAAACTTAGCGTCTAGATGTTTCCATTTGCTGTTATTGTGACAGAAGTTGTTTAACCACTTTTCTTTTTGCTGAAATTACGACTTTTTCCCCGCGTTATAACGATTCAAAAATGCGTATTCTATCAAGCGGACAAATTAATAAATAATAAGCTACACTTCTATTGAAATCTTGGTAATAAAAATTTTGATTAGAAGGCAAAATTGGTGGTTAGTGTGGTTAATGTTGAAACTAATGTCGCAATATATGAATTGATTTATTTATTTTCAACAGAAAAATGGCTTTGACTTACTGTAAATCACCTAAACCTAAATTCGCGTATTTTTCTGCTTAAATATCTCTTGCTGTTAGTTGAATTTAAACTATATTTAAGCCTGAACATAATTTTTGAATTTCGTGCTGCCTTCTGTAAATTAAGTTTAAATGCAAAAATATGGTTTTTTGAAATCATATTTATGACATATTTTGAATATCACTAACTTGATGCCATATTTCTCTTTTTGTGTATACTTTCCTCCAATATGAATTTTAGCAATAAGGCTGTTTAATTCGTAGATTTTTGCGAACAATTAAAGTCTTTTTGAATAATTTATTACAAACTATTTCAATATTCAATAAAGCCTCTTCTGTTCAATTTTATCCAATTGTAAATAGTTTACCTTGATATGTATATCTCACGGAATAAAGATTCGACATATTGCTATGACTTTTGTTCAAAGTTCGACATTGCTTGAGCGGCATTTTAAATAGATCAGTTCTAGCTAAGCTTCAAAGAATGGTTAACATATAAATCATGTAAATCCATTTTTCCTCTATTTCTTAAATTTCTAATATAATTTAATTTTTAGATCAACATTCTGATTATTTTAAAGCTGTTGGCCTTATAATCAGATTTGGACACACATTGATGTATAATGCACGAAATATGATTATACTGCCGTATTTTTACCAATTTGTTGTTATTTTAATTAATAGACAGATATACACCTAAAAATGCAAATTTTACAGTTTGAAATATGCAAAAAGCATATTCCCAGTTGTAAAATTATTACACATACTGCATATTTTAGGGAAGTGATTTTGCAAAGCTTTTTTCAACTGCTTTACTGGGATAATGCAAGTCATGAACGAAATTGGTCTGAATAGAAAAAAACAGTTAACGAAATAATTTAGTCCATAATGTTTTCCATGGCGCTAGAAAAGCCTCATGGTTAGGCCAGTGCTTAGAAAAGTCAGTTTCTTTTGTATAGTATAGGCCTCTTTCTTAATACGCATAACTTGAAAATGGCGTAACATGCTCGAAATTATTTCATTAATCTAAAGTGAATAGCAATTTGCTGGTCTGTCGCATCTACTGAATCATACGGAATGTTCAGCCATTTGAAAATAACCAAATTTGAATATGTTTCGGTAAGCGTGAATTCAATCTTCTGCTACTTTTCCCTAAATATCTCAATGGTGATTTTTAGTTAAACAGAGTTTGAAGTAAGATTTTGTCTTGCCCGCTAGTTTGAGGTAGGCTTAATCAGAATTTATTCAGCTGCAAATATGTGGAAGCCGTGGTATTATACAACCTTCATTTGGATGGATTCATAGACTCTTTATTATAGCATTGTTGGCGAACTTCTTCTGGTGCAGCGTGCACATGATCAGGAAATATATCGCCATTTTTGTGCTTGTCCATTAAATGAAGGTCAGAAAAACGATGATTAAAGTCAGGAATACAAGCAGTCACTTCACTATTTTATGATTTCCTGGATAAATGTTTCAATGTGCAATAACTGCATAACTGCTAATATTTTGCAGACCATGATTACATGTGAAAGGCAGATATGTGCAACAGACCGTTAATTTTGTCTGAATCAAAGTTGCGAACTTGATATAAACACCTGTCTCATTATGTACATACATTTTTCAGTATAAACTAATGATTGTATATTGACGAGAAGGCTATTTATTCAGTAGACTGATCTCGAGTTTATTGGGAACTCCTCACCTACTGTCCAGAATTTGCTGCGGACAGGAGTCGAATTCTGGACAGTACGTGAAGTGTTCCCAATTTAAGACGAAACCGGTAAACTTGATGGATTGCCTTTTTAACATTTATAAGATTCTTAGATTATGCTGTTAAATGTATGTACACAATGTGATTAGTGCTCATATCAAGATCGCAACCTTGAGTCAAATACTACTCATCAGCGCCCGGGCAACCTATGTTCATTAATTTAAAAAAGGCTTAATTTTATGTTTAAGCTGCAGTATCGCACACTTTATTGGTAATCTTAAAACATTTATTAGTTTTTTTTATTTATTGAATCTTTAACGCAGGCCTTCCACGTGTCTATTGAACTTACGGATCAGAAAAGAGTCATCGGCAGAACGGTTGTAAATTTACCATTTACTCGAAAACGCTGTTCATACTTTTCCGTGTGGAAATAAACCCGTCGCCCATGAAGGCAAAAGAACATTTTTTTTAAGTTTAAAAATGAAGTCAAGGAAATTCATTTATTAAATCGCATTCACTCAATAAATAATTGGTGAATTCTCCCATATATACTGGCACAAAAACTTAAACTT
The DNA here is from genome assembly GCA_029291075.1 of Eudiplozoon nipponicum. Classification (NCBI taxonomy): domain Eukaryota; kingdom Metazoa; phylum Platyhelminthes; class Monogenea; order Mazocraeidea; family Diplozoidae; genus Eudiplozoon; species Eudiplozoon nipponicum. The sequence continues at coordinate 19,198 of JAQBSW010007730.1, read as the reverse complement.
TCCGTTCAAATGGTCATTAAAATATACTCACCCTAAATCTAAACTACAAATCCAAATATTTGTAACATTTCAATTTTCGTCCCTAAAATATTTAAAATGCATTTTATCGTGTAACGGCTCAAGAAGAATTCGCCGACTGCGTAAATTAAATTCAAATTTCGCTTGTTTTAATTGGTACCGCGTAAATTGAATTTGAATCTCATTTACGCAATGTGTCGGCGAATTGTTCTTGAGCCGTTACAAAAACGTTCATAATTCGTGCGCTTGTGTGTCAGTCGGGGGCGAAATAGTTCCAAAAGGAATGCAATAATTCTTAGTCGTTGTAAATTTTTCAAATCTAGACGCCTCGTTTAGGTGTATACTGAAGAGTTACTCCGTTCAAACAGTATTATCACTATCTTTTATTGCATAATTTATACATTCCTGGCCAGATTTCAATAGATTATATTTAAATACGCGCTTATATTTGTTCGTAACGATTTTTCCTGACACTTGATTCACTCTTAACCAAAACGTTTAAGCCTAGTAGGTATGCTTAAAGGCGATTAAGCTTACATGGTTATATTTCGTACTATTGTCAGTTGTCGAGGAACTTTTCCTGAAACTAGAGATAGCCTAATGTAAACGCAAAAAATAAACCCACTAAAGTCTAACAGTATAATTAATTATATTTATTCACATACTGTAACAATTTAGAGCGCCATTTACGCAGTACTGTCCGATTAGTAAAAAAGGTGTTTTTAGACTAAACACATACGAAGAAAGAACAGAACTTCCGTTCACAAATGTCAGACTCCAAAGCAGGGCGGATATCCAGTGTCTTTTTAGAATAACAAATTAAGAATAATATGTTAACTATGGAAGATTTAAGTAGTAACATCCTCTTTCTGCAGTTAAATAGACAAATGAAATATGTACACGAACTGGAAAAATCTTGAAGTATGGGTGTGCACACCTCAGCTTGTGCATTTTGGCTTCGTGCATTTTTTCTCGAAGGCATTTGTTAAGTCTAAATTAACTCTAGAAAGAAACAGATGTTGTTGTCGGTAGATCTGGCGAAAAATTATCCCTATTATATGCGTGGCGCAAAACTGATTTGCTAATAAATTTGCGCTTAAATATTCCAAGAATTTCAATTGACATAAATGCAATTAAATAAGGTCTCAAAAGTCATGAATTTGGTAGACTTGTTTATTTTACATGTTTCTCAAATGTACGAGTGAATGCTTTTATTTGAATTTGATTCTTGTGGTGAATTAAGACATATTTGTGTATGGGAAAGAAAAGTCGTATTGTCCCAAATTAACTGACTAATGTAATAGTCAGGTTAGGGTGTAGTGCCCGAATGTACTAAAGCAAGGCCAACTAGAGCAAAACTAATCTGTACACGGAATTAGTCTATCTTTTTTAAGCTGACATTTAAAAACCATTATGTCCTCATTTCAAATAAATTTTTGTTTTATAAAAAAATAAATTCAAAATTTTCATTTAACTTTTTAGTTCTTTATGGTCACAAAATAGTTTATATGTTTGTAATACCATATTAATATAATTACGCAAATGAGATATCTGATTTTTCTCCAGACCATTTAAGATCACCTATCTTTCAATAAGCGAATTGTTGCTCTGCTTCAGCAGAGAATATAGTTTGGTTATAAAAAACATTACATGTTTAGTAATATTTTATGGCTGATTCAGTTAGCGTAAAACAAAAAATAATTATGGATTCTTACAAATGTTAAGCCTAGAACGAAATGTTGATTGGGCAGGGCCCTATAATGACAATCGTTATTGAATTGTTAAATGACCATTTCTATTGCGTGGGTACTGATAAAATTATTAAAATCAAGGTTGCGAGTTTGATGTAAACACAAATCCCATTATATATATATATATATATATATATATATATATATATATATATACATTTGTCAGTATAAACCAAGCATTGTATAGCGCAGAAAAGATAATTTAACAGAGCCCCATTTGATAAATTTAATAAAGACGACAAAATACCGTACGTTTATGTGCTTCCGTAGTTCAAATACAAAGAATAAATAATACCTTAACGTGGCAATCGCTGAAATTCTCAGATGGTTCTGAAGACAAAGTAAGCTCCTGCTATAATATACCAACCGAAATTAAGAATAAATTTACCGAAATTATATCTACTGTGTGCCAGTACTAATTGTCTTTGGGAGTGATATAGAATATTCTGAATTTGACATAAATTATTATTACGAATAGGATATTAAATAATTTAACAGAGTCCCATTTGATAAATTTAATAAAGACGACAAAATACCGTACGTTTATGTGCTTCCGTAGTTCAAATACAAAGAATAAATAATACCTTAACGTGGCAATCGCTGAAATTCTCAGATGGTTCTGAAGACAAATAAGCTCCTGCTATAATATACCAACCGAAATTAAGAATAAATTTACCGAAATTATATCTACTGTGTGCCAGTACTAATTGTCTTTGGGAGTGATATAGAATATTCTGAATTTGACATAAATTATTATTACGAATAGGATATGAAATAAACTTATTATTGCAACATCTACAACATATTATTTCGATCTAATAAACTACGCTTATCGAGTTTTCTTAAATTTTACATTTCGCGCTGATTTTCTTTTTCAGGCTAATATTTTCATTGCATTAATTATTTCACTTCAAGAAACTGATCTGATTTCGATGCCTCAAACTTATTTCAACATCATCATTAAGATTACCATTTTATTTACCCTGAAACAAACAAAATACAAAAAATTGTAACTTTTCTGGAGTTATACTATTTTAAAACAATGAAACCTTCAATATATTCTGCAATGATAATTCGTTTTAATATAATAAAATTGACGTGTCGCACAGTAGATGAATTGGATGTTACGCAAAAGTGAATCATATGCCAAATGAACGGTAGAAAATGAACAGTCATGAAAAAATTGAAAAAAGAAGAATAAAATTTAAGCCATCAATTACGATTACCTGGTATCTCTTAAAGAGGCTGACGCTTTTGAAGTTGACCATTTCACCATGTGGTCTATTGTTTTAATGCCCAACACACCAGAACGTAAGCCTTCAGATTTTCTTTGCCAACTTTCTCAGTTTACAAAAGACATTAACAGTGAAAACACAGTGGAAAAAAAATAAACTTTCTATTATTTAGTATGAACAATGCTAGAGCAGCAGATAACTCTTATGCGACATTTTCATCTTATCCGAAGACTGGGAAACAGGATGTGTTAATAAGTAACCTTTTTCTGCTTGCAAGTTTCGTTGAAGGTATGAGTGTTAAGCTGCTTAGTCTGAAAATCCGAAATAGCATTCAATAGTGCAAACCAGTAAGTCATTATAAGAAACAAAAATGTTGTCTAAAAATTATAGGGGTTGAAGTTTTCTAAATTTATCTATAGATTACGTAAATGAGAACACATTCACGACAATCTGCTAAAAAAGGAAAAAACTAATATATTTGATGAATGGCCTTTTCAACACCATAAAATGCTTAGTTTATACTGACAAATGTAGTTATATAAAGGGTAAGGTGTTTATATCAAGATCGCTACATTAATCATATTAATTGTTATCACAGTTCGCGCAACCAATGTTTGTTTAATTATATGAATGTTCATTTCAATACCACTTCCGCATGTAGCGTGGTGTCTGTTCTATAATGACAGATTTGGAATAGTTATTTGGAACTTCGGAATTAAAAGGATGTCATATGAGCTCCACCTTGAAAGCGAGGCTAACGAAAACTGAAAATTGTGTGTAGTATGCGGCAAGATTGCTCAATGGTTAGAGCAACAGAAGCCGAAGCAGACGTGCCTGGGTTCGAGCCCTGTCCGCGGCAAATTATAGACAGGACGTGATGAGTTCCAAAGAAGGACGAAACTGGTCTACCGGATGAATTGTCTCTTTCTCACTATAAAATGTGTATTATTTATTGACAAATATACTTACATAAAAGGAAAGGTGTTTACAAGAATCGAATTTCAATATTTTGCTTTTCGACTTGTCTAACACGCCCAATGCGAAGTGTATTTTTAAATCATTGTTTCGCTACCGAGAGTGAAGTTAAATTATTTGCACAGGTTTCATTTAGCGCTAAGCAATAGTTGACGCCACGGTGAGTTATATCTAAACCATCTTGGCTACAGCTTATTACTAAAAAGGCGTTATAACTCTGAAGGTGCGCAGAGAAATCGATCACAATTTGTTAATCTATCTTTAAAATTTATAATTCATGGTTATTTATATACCCACAGCCTTTTAATTGTTTTCTTATGCTAGCCATTGCTTGTCTACATGCATGTCTGTGTTTTTTTGCGTGTAGGGTGCAGAAGAGTCATGGGAAATTCCAACGTTATCAAGAATTAATTACCGTTTCATTAGAAAATATTGGTCATTTTATTACATTGGACTGTGTGGCGATAGGTACTATAACGTTGTAAATTTGCCAGAAATTTTCTGGACTATAGGCCACTGGCATCGTAAATTGATTAAACAGTTCACAAAAATACGTATTTGAACATTTTAATGTACCTATCATTTAACAAATCATTAAATTGTCAGACTTGAGATAAACACCAGTCCCGTTTCACTTAACCAGTTGCACGTACTGAGGACACAAAATTCTTCTTATATGGATATTTACCTCCCTACTACGTATTCTTGATATTACATGGCAATCAATTCATTTCCTACAGAGATTATAATCAAATGGTTAACCAACTATTATGTGCTAGGTGTTACTAGTTGCGCAACACCTAATTCCAAATGTATATATATTAGTTCTACACCACAAAAAGTATCTAACAGTTAAACAGCTAATTATTAAAAATATTTTAGGCTATATTAATAGTATTTGAAATTACTTAAATCAATGTTGCTATCTTGATGTAAATAACATTATATACACGCAAATGTAAGTATAAACTAAGAATTGTGCAAGTTCTAAACGGCAACTCATTCAGTAGACCGGTTTCGTCCTCATTGGAAACTATTCAAGTACTGTTCAGAATTTGTCGCGGACAGAGCTCGAACCTGGGCACGCCTGCTCTGGAATTTCTTGCTCTAAGACAAATCACATTTAAAAACATTCTACTGTTATTCCATTTAATTGAATGTTATCAGATCAGTCTTATGTTATATTTAATGCGTCCAACACTGTCCCTGAATAAAACCATTTATTGGCTCCTAACTTACCATTTTTATCGAATAGCATTTTAGTTCGAGCTGAAAACACAATTGATGATTGCGGGAAAATAGATAGCGCTCGTAGGTAGGTAAAAATTTTCATTCCTCTACATATCCAGGTGCACAAGTGTTTTTTAAATTGATTGATGGATTCTCACTGGTCCCGTGATTTTGAAGCCCTCCTTACACTTTTTGTCCAGAAAAAATTTGAATAAAGATTTTTCAAAATGTAACAAATTTTTGGGGTCTTCATTTATAGTCCCATCTTCGGGATTGATACCATTCTCACAGAGAAAACACCTTGTGGTAAATATGATATCATCATTCAAGAGGGATCAATTTCTATTCATTTTACTTCCTAAAGTAATTTTCGCGTTTGCCCAATATCCGGCCTTAATAGCTATTCTCTTATACTCATATGTATACACGAAACTACACAAATATCAACCGTTCCTCTGGAATATACCTAAGAATGAGATTATTACAAAGACAGTTAAGTTCACCCAATTCGTCCCAGAAAAACACAAAACTAAATTTATATCGGATGTTGCCAAACTGGTGTTAGAACATAGAGAGGATACATGTAAGCCGAGTTATAAATTGAAAAATATTGAGATAACACTTGTTATTTAATAAATTAATATGCCTTAAATCAGTCAAAAGTGGAGCAACAGTGTTAATGAATCACAGGGATTATAATGACAAAATGCATGTAAAATTAAAGCATCAAAAAGTTTATGATAAAATAAATGAAGATCCAAGAGATAAGTTACAAGGTGAGGTTAAGATTTTATTCAAAAAAATGATAGGATCTGGGTAATTAGATTCAATGCTCGGAAACTCACTAATACAAAGGATCACACTCCCTCCTAGAGCATATGGGTTGGGAAAAAATCATAAACAAGGTAATGCCTTAAGTTTAATTCTGAATTTTCATAATTCTACAACTTATAAAATGTCCAAATTTTTATGCAATAGATTAAGAAAATACACCTTTTTTCTTGATTATACATTAAAGAGCACTCGCCACTGATATTATTATTAAGTATGAATTATTGGAGAATGTTAAACTGGCATTTCTGGATGTGGTATCGATGTATACTAACATTCCACTGCAGGTTGCATTAGAGTTTGTCCGACGTTGTCTGACGGAATATCCTGAAATATTTGATTGTAGTAAAATGATGTTAATAATCAATACATTAATGTTTAAAAGTTGTATTTCCTCCACCTATTTCTTTCGAAAGGAATTTTACCTACAAGTTAAAGTTGTTCCTGTCGCCAAAATTTTTATGCATTATTTAGAAAAAATCTCATGTTCAAATCTCCCCTCAATCTTAACTTATATTAAAGATTCTTTAATGTAGAAGCATGTCAATAAGAAGATGGAAAATATTCTCTATTTAGCAAATAGCTGTGAAATTTAAAATTTACGTTGCAAAAAGAAAGAAAAGAAGAGATTCTTTATGAATTTGAGATTAAAGTGAATGTGTCAGATACGTATAAAAAGAAATTTATAGGAAAGATACTTACTCGGGTACCCCCTACATTTCTACTCTAATCACCAGGTTTGGAGGAAAATAGGCATTCAATAAACCATGATAATAAGAAGTCATAAAACAATTGATATAAAATATAGATTCAAGGAATTGTTGAAACTGAAAGAGATATCCAGGTTAAATGTTTATGCACCAAAATTAATTGAGAATTTCATAAATAAAACCTAAAAGAGATTTAATGGAAAATAGACCTGATAAAACGGGTAATGTATTTAGAAAAGCCAAATGAAAAAAAGCACAGAGTTATAAGTGTACCGGAGTTAAGATTAAGTAGAAGAATTAAGACATTAACAAAGAAATACAACACAAGAACAGTATTAAAACAATCACTTTCAATGGGCAATAATCTACCGTATCAGAAAGAAAATAATAGAACCCCTCAATAAATCAGAGGTTTATGAGTTACCTTGTAAAGATTTCAAACTCAGGTATATAGGTGAAACCATGCGTCCAATTAAGGTATGTATAATTGAAAATAAAACGACATGCAATTATGGCCATACTCATAGAATCTATCAAACCAGGCACTCAATGGAAACAGGTTATCAGCTAAACTGTAAACGGATTGCATTATGTAACAGGAATGTATTAACCAGGTTGATTAGGGAATCGAATAAAATAAAATCAGGAATAGACGACACGAATGTGGCATCTGTTGTAAAATTATTAGGCCCCATATTTAATGATTTCTTATCGAATTGTTGGAAACGGGATGGGATAAATTCGAGTTAACAAAAGATATGACTAAAAGAAAGAAACTATGCATACTAAAATTGTTGTGAATAATCTGAACGAAGAGATCTTACAGGATTACTTATATGATTATTTATGGTATAAATATGAAATATGGATTGTAAAAGTGTATATATATAAGGATATTAAAACATAAACAAATGTGAGACGATATCACATGGTTCCTTATATGTTTATTTAGATAATTTTATTATATATGGTGTGTAAACGTAAATATATATATATATGGATTTATAATATTATCTATTTATTTAAGATGTAAGTGAAATTCACATGCTTGCTTATATGCCTATTTAGATATGTATAACAAATATCGTGTGTAGGCATACATATTAATAAATATTGAAATATTCACATAAGAATTGGAGTGAACTCTCATGATTACTTATATGCGTATTTAGATATGCACAGTATATATGGTTTGCACATGTATATATATATATATATATATATATATATATATATATATATATATATATATATATATATATATAATTTAACATTTGTATGTATGGTTTGAAATGGATAGACATGTGCAAACATGGAAATATTAACAAATGTGAATTTGGCGGACAGACAGATTGAGAATCTCATATGATTGTTTATACGATATGCATAATACATATGCTGCGTACACGAAAATAAAATGGATGGATATTTGGATAGTTATGGGAATATATCACATGTTTGCTTATAGTATTATTTAGATATGCATAAGGTACGTTTTAGACGTATATATATACTATGGATATAAAAAATATTTTTTTAAATATATATATATATATACTTTACTTTACTTTACTGCGGCTGACTCCTTTTGGAGGATAAGCTGGCTCCACATTTATATATTATGTATTGAAGGGGTATCACATTAACACTCGTTGTTGCTTACATTTATATTCTTATATATAAACAGATAAGTTTATGGTTTATATACAGATAATTAAAGACAAATTAAAAATTTATACAGGATATGATTATAAATAAAGAGTAAGTTATCAGTTATACCGGTCGTTATTGTGGGCCCATACTCTGTCTTGTATAAACGTTGGAGTAATACTATATTTTATCAACAGTTTTATTAACCTCACTCTATAATCTATTGCAAGAAAAATGATATCAGGTAACCGGGAACTGCGGATTATTGCAATAAAATGGAAATAAAAATTTTGTTTATCTTTCTGCACCTCCGGAAATCAGTTTAAAAATTCGTCATATCATAGTTAAGCGTGCATGTCAATCCATACGGTTAAACTATATTTATTCTATAAATATCAATTTAGATTAGATTACATATTTATTCGTGTATAGGTGGTGTGTGCGTGCTGCGGTAGATTCGTGTATAAATTTGAGTATACGAGAATAATATTTAAGGCCGGATATTGGGGCCGACACGAATAATACTTTAAGAAGTAAATCGATTATAAATAGATCTGTCTTGAATGAGGACATCCAATTTGCCAGAATTTTTTCTCTGTGAGTATAGTGTCAACACTGAAGATGGGACTGGAAAAAAAGTCCAGAAAATTCAGAAAATCTTTATTCAAAAACAATTTCCAAACAAGCAATGTGAAAACGGCTTCAAAGTCACGGGACCAATGAGAACCCTTTAATCAATTAAAAAACCAAGCTCTGCACTTGGAAATGTAAAGGAATCAAGATTTTCCCGACATACTAGTGCTATTAATTTTCCCGCGAACTTCAATTTTGGTATCAGATCGAACGATGACCGCTCTACGCAAAAGTCAGTTCTTTTTAAGGAATACATTAACAACAAAAAAGGAAGCCTTCTTCCCTTCAAATTATCCCAGTTTTAAATCATTTGCATTGATTCTCTAAACAAACATATCTCGACTCTTTTAAAATTGTCTTGCTATAGTTTCGCTTATTGTTCTAGCTAAAACATGTTGAGGGAGAAAAGAATTACTAATTTTCTATATTGAACTTAATCATTTGCTCTTTCCTGTGTTATTTAAATTGCGCAGACAAAATGATTGGTTTTCTGTTTCATATAAACCTACAAATGATGAATAATTATCCCGAATTCGTTTGAGAACTAATGAACTGTTGCTTGAAGAGAGTTAATTTTTCACGCAAAATATATATATATTGTTACATATTCATCAAAAAATGCATCCCAAGCCAATTTCATGTATTAGTTTCGTGACTATTCACATAAAAATAAATTGTACAATGGTTCAGAATAGTTAAAAATTATGCTGTATTATCGAAGTCTATTGTTTAATTCCACTTTAAGATGATTGACGATAAATCGAATAAAATGTGTAGCAGTATAGAATGTCTGCTTGAATTTTATTTCTACAAATTTATGTGCGCTTGCTTATATTAGGTATTAGTTAAAGCTAAATTTGGAGCCTTTAGGACGGGTGATTAATATTGGTTTAGTAAAGAATTGCGATTGGTTAAATTAAACAAGAAAAATGCTTTTCTCGAATCCGAATTTAAATAAAAGCTAAACTGTAACATTCTTAATTATGTTCTAACAGGTATTCATTGCTAACCCACAATAAGTTTACGATATCGAAGGCAAATAATCAAGAAAATTCTTGTTCAGTTACTGAAAGTTAAATACACCAACGGTTTATTTGGATACCTACAAGATTCCTAGAGGAATGACTTGTGTAACAGGTATTCGAACGTATAAAACTTTGCACAAAATAAAAAAATAACATAAGCTAAAATATGAATGGCTAGATGTTAAAATTTCCAAAGTCTTCTGAACCATTTTTATCGAATAGATCGTGCAAAATTGGTGGATATGTCACTTTCAAAGGACATCATAATAAAAGATCATTAATTTCGTTAGTGGTAGACAGAATTCTTTAAAATAAGTTAGCGAGCTTAAAGTAAACACCAATCAAAATTTATTTAACCAGTCGTCCAACAGCATAGCACAACTACCGTCAGTCACACTCACTGATGCTTTTCAACCTTAAATGATCATCATGCGATTACGACGACAAACCGAATAGCGATGATCAAACCGCAATGCATACATATGGAAATTAAAATTAGATATGCGACTCTCACCACTATTAAACTCGCATACACAGTATTTGACTGGAAATGTCTGCTTCAAGAACATTAACTGTTTACAGCTTTCACCACATATACATAGGAGTACAATTTAACAATAATTCATTGTGTTGGTAACAAGGCATACATATATATATATATATATATATATATATATATATATATATATATATATATATATATAATGTAAATTGCCTCGAATATAATGTTTTTTAATTAGAATTTTCAAGTAGTCGACATTTCTAGTCAAATGCAAATGTATGTGAGGACTACCTGACTTGAAAAGACGCCTATTTAATTTTTCTTCCATATATATATATATATATATATATATATATATATATATATATATATATATATATATATATATATACTTTAATGATATTCACGGAAGTTCAGTTCGTGTGACTAGCGGTATATTTGCTAATTTGTTCGACGAAAGTTAAAGTTCAATACTATTGTTTTCTAGTGGAAGCTCGTGTAAACGTCCCGGCTTCAAGTAAATGCCGTACGACGTTACAAACTCGGTTAAGGTGCTCTGAATAGAGATTAGTTACTGATATGGGGGCCCTTAAGAGGGCCTGGTAATGCGTTATCTTGAAGTCTTCAGAGTTTGAAGATGTCCTAGAGCCTTGGGTGGACTCTGGTTGAGTTGTCGCTCTCGTGGTTGAGCTGTAATCACGTTGTGGATGGCGTCCTGCAGGTTCTGCACTTAATTGGCTCGTCTCTCAGGTATCCCGCAACAAGATGAGTCACGGATGTAGTTAGTTGTTGGTGAAACCATCAAATCACCAGCGTAGGTATTGACAGCCGACAGAACGCACACGCGTGAAGCAGGTAGAATGCAAATGCCACAACCGACTTGCATGGTAAATTGCCGTGCTTAAATAGCATGCCATGCCTACTTGCACACTATTGGTTAAACGGTAAGTTTCGCTTTTTTCTCATTGGTGCAACGTAAATAAAATTGAATTTAATTTACGCAATATGTCGGCCATTAATTTGTGTCGTTACAACACTTTCCTCTCTGAAAAAAAAGAAAAAAAATTCCTCTCTGCGAGGCTAGATAAGAAATGCATGACAGAGTTCGAACCAATATGATGAACCATATGTGCTGGGCTTAAATATGCTTGTTGGTTGCTTCAACAATGATATGATGCCAGGTAACCACTAGGAATTGCTACACAAATTGTTAGCTCTAGTGGTCGGTCATAGCACGTGAGGCAAAATAGAGCAGTGTAAGTTTTTGGACCCGCAGCGTGAAGATTTTGAGGTAAATCGCCTGTGAATTTGCCAGGTTTAAGTTAAAACCTAAGCAGGTTGAATCGTTGTCAATGTGTTTGTATACTACCAAAGGAGCTAGAGTGCTCGACGTTGTGGTCATGACATTTGTAGAGTGGTCTTTGTGCGATTGATAAAGTTGAGATATGCATTGAAAGTGGCCTGTACCATGATATGAAGCTGATCACTACTTAGTGTTGCTACACGAAAGCGTTAGCTCTAAGTAGCTTGGTCATACCAAAATAGGCAGTGTAATGTCATGTGTGAGAAATACATTATAATGTAAAAATATATACATTAAAATCAAAGGTAACTGCATAAAAATATGTACACGAACATTGCCTCAGAGATGGCATACTACCAAAGAACTGTTCAAAAATGCTACACAATTGTTAGCTAAGAACAGCTGGTTATGCCACGTGAGACTAATACTAAAAATAACGAAAGGTTAAAAAAATTTTGATAGTTTATGTTAATGTTTAAAAAAAATTAATTACGCGTTATACAAAGCAGGTTATTGAGATTGTGGGCAGACGAGCCTGAGACGTGTGTAGGAGGTTGAACGCTCTCAGGATCAGGTGGTTCGATAAACGGTTTCAACCTGTCTATGCTTACTGATTTCGGTGTAGCGCCCTGCATAATGATGAAGTATTTTGGCTGTCTGAGTAAAATCGGGTAAGGACCGCGATACTTGGGTTGTAGTGATGCAACAGCATTATTGTTGCGAACGAGTACTCTCTTGCAGCTGTGGAGCTGTGGGTGAACGAAGACTGGACGAGGCGTGTGTCTCGGCTGCTGTTCGGACATGTTACCGAAATGAAGTCGAAGGCGGGTAGCTTCGTTTTGTGGGTCATCTTGTGCCGGTAGTAGACGTGGGAGCTGACTAGGCAGGCGTAGATCCATGCCATACAAGAGTTGTTACGCAGACGTTTTAATGGATTCACGAGTACGGGAACGCATGGCAAGCAGAATTAAAGGTAGTGCATTGACCCAGTTGCCATTAATGGACGAGGATGCTAAAGCAGCTTTGAGTTCCCTATGCATTCTCTCTACCATGCCATTAGCTTGGGAATGGTAGGCAGTCGTCTGGCGTAAGATGCATCCCATGTACCGCAAGGTGGTTTTGAAACTATCAGATGAGAAGTAAGTGCCTCTGTCCGTGATGAACTCATTGGGAACACCATAATTGGATATCCATGCAGAGATAAAACCGTTAGTTACTTCATCTGCAGAAATGGTGCCAAGAGGTAATGCCGCAGGCCACCGTGTAAATCTATCGATCATAGTTAGAAGGTAGCTGAAACCTTGAACCTTTGTCAGATGAACTATGTCGATGTGGACGATGGCTAGGCGAGAAGTAGATCGAAAATGTTGCAACTTAGAACGAGTGTGTCGTGTGATCTTGTTTTTCTGACAAATAGCACACTCTGAGACCCATCGTTTAACATTCTGCCTAAGTCTGTGACCCCAGAAACGATCTGTAAGAAGTCGGACAGTCGTTTGGCTTCCTGGGTAAGAAATTGAGTGAATTGAATCGAAAACTTTTCTCTGAAGGCTGGTCGGCAGAACTGGCTTGTTGGTCTGCGTACCCGTGAAGTAAACAATTGGTAAGCCTTCCCACAGACGGCATATGAACTTGGTTGGGTGACGGGCTATTGATCTTGAATGTGAATGTCACCGCGTTATTCAGTTCGCAGGAGAGTTGGCGTTAGTGCAGGTTCACGATTGCGCCGAGTTGATTGCGAAATGGTGGTACCGTGGCTGGATAGTCGTCTGGTCTGACAGGGCATCTCACGAAGTTCTGTTTGCCCTTGACACGAAAGACGTCAAATTGCCATTCGCTTAGACGAGAAAGCTGTCTTTCCACTCTAGCAGGGTACTTGGTGATAGATGAAGTTGCGTTTCGAAGTGCGCTAACTAGTGGTGCATGATCTGTGAATACAACAAATCTGCTACTGCCAATGATGCTGATAAAATGGCGCACTGCGTCGTGGATGGCGAGAAGTTCTCGGCCGAAAGTGTCGTAACTCGTTTCTACTGGTTGGAGAGTACGCGAGTAGAAACTGATAGGCTTCCGAACTTCGTCGATCTCTTGTTCCAAAGTGGCTCCAATAGCGAATTCAGAAGCATCTGTCGTGAGTAGAAATGGCTTTTCGAAGTCTGGATGCGTTAGCATTGTGGCATTTACTAACGAGTTGATGGCAAGTCGAAGTAATTCCTCGTCTTCGGATGACCAAGCAATGATGGAATTCTTGCTAAGTCCTTTCGGTTCCGCAGGTGCCTGCACAAAGGATAAAGTTGTTTTGAAAGGCCTGGAAGAAACTTGCGATATAGTTTAGTACTCCCAGGATTTTCTGCAAATCGCTCAAAGTCCTTGGTGACTCGATATTCTTGATTGAATTCGTCTTTGACGGCAACGGTTGAATACCTTGGGCCGTGATACGATGCCCTAAGAAGTCGACGGATGAGGCTGCAATCTGCGTCTTGTCACAGTTGATCTTGAGTCCGTGGTTGGATAAGCGTGAGAGGACATTTCGTAGATGTTTCGCATGAGATTCTAGATCTGGACTGAATACCATAATGTCATCGAGATATGACATACAACAAGCAGAGTCGTCGCGAAGTATGTTGTCTATGAATCTTTGAAATGTCTGAGTAGCACACTTAAGTCCGAAAGGCATGTAAAGATATTCAAAAAGGCCAAAATGGAGTGATGACTGCAGTTTTCTCGATATCCTCTGGTGCTACCGGGATGTGATGGTACGCTTGTCTGAGGTCAATCACCGAGAAGAAATTGCTGCCGTTGAGTTTTTCAAGTAAAGTGTTGATATTTGGAATAGGATATGCATCAGATTTTGTCACTGAATTTAGCTTACGGTAGTCTCCACAGGCTCTGTACGATCCGTTTGATTTTGAGACTAAGTGCAGTGGTGACGCCCATGAACTTTTCGATGGTCTGATGATTCCCTCTTCCAAAAGCCTTGAGAATTCTTCTTGGGCAGCTTTCAGCTTAGCAGGAGCCAGTGGTCGCTTCTTGAGTGCAATAGGTTGTCCTTCTGTGACGATATGATGCATCGTGTTGGAGACTCGTAGCTCTGACTTGTTAAGATCGAAAAGCGATTTGTATTTTCGAAGAGCTGCTGATATCTCGGCTGAATGATGCACTGGGGTTGGCTGAATGACCTGTAACTCCAAACGCTCGGAGGCAAGTGTCCAAAAGCTTTGTTCAAGTCCGGTGGAGGGGTCGATGATCTTTTGATTGGCAAGATCAACAATGAGCCGAAATTTTAGAAGGAAATCAAGGCCTATTATATTATGTGAGACCTTGGCAATGATGAAGTTGTGGGAAAATTCACGTCGGAGACCTATGTTGAGTGTGCGGTACTGGCAGCCATAAGTTGGTATGGGCTCGCCTGTAGCTGTTGCGAGAAGAACGCCTAGCGACATCTCGGCCATTGAATCACCTTTGAGAACTGAGACTGCCGCACCTGTGTCTACGATGAACTCTTCGCCAGTTTTGAAATCAAGAAGGTGCAGAAGTTCGTTGGCTGTTTGGCACGGGTCTTGCAAACAAGTAGGCTGGTGATTGCGACCGGCATTGTCTGTTTGGTTCTCTATGTGAAAAATTCGGCGTGGACGAAAAGAGTCGACAGGGATGTCGGATTGTAGTTGGCTTCTTCCCTGTAGCGCCGTTGATGCCGTTGATGTGCAGAAAGTACGGTCTTCTACTTCCTGCGCCAGACGTTTCCCGATACTGATGCACCCTTGTGCCTGCGGTCTGTTGTCCTCTCCGTCAGCTGTGGAAATTGACACTCATTCGGAAATTCTTCGGAACGACAAAGACAAACTTGGCAAGCATAAAAAACTTCTGGTGGTTATAACACCAGTTCTTTGGAGCATATTTATTAAAGGATTGCGGAGATCTCGATCGCCGCCTACCATTATAATTTGACTTGGAAACGAATTTTGGTCGAGCATTCACTTGATTTATCTCGGATTTGGTAATGGCCAATCCTTCTAGAACTTTGGCCATGTTCGCCACTGTTCTCTCTAAAGAGGAGATTCTATCATCTTGCGGGGGTGAAGAAAAGGATGATGGATTCACTTTGGGTTCCAAAACCCTATATTCTAACTCACATCTCTCAGATAAGTCATCTATAGAGAGAGTGTTGGGGAGCTGTCTGGCAAAGAGTTTTAATGTTTGGGGAAGATTGTTAATAAAAACAACCTTAGCCTCATGGTCAGAAATGTTGGTTTTATACCAACGTTTCCGTAATTCCCTCAGTATTTTGATGGGGCCAAGATTTGGCATATCTAACTGCGCATATTTGTTTATTATCTGCTCAGTTTCCGTGGGTCCAAGCAAGGATTCTACCTCGTTTTGTAGGCCCAAAATGGGATTAGGTAGCTTCCTAATGGCCTCAAGCTTAGGATAAATCCGTCGCTGCAATTCAGAAGGTAGTTTAGCAAAAACCTTCGACAGTTTTTGATGACTGTCATAATCAGGAAACGGGGAGAAAGCGGAGTCTACGCGCATAAAGAATAGCTCACTATCTCCATCCCAAACAGGAACATCAATATCTAAAATTGGACCTGACATTTTAACAATCTTACGGGATCTTAAAAGCATAAATTTATAAGCAATATGAAAATATATAAATATATTTTAACGAAACGCTTACCCACAAACAGCTTCCACAGTTGAATGAGCGCAGAACAAAAGCACGTTTTGTACGTAGGAAAGATGAACAGAGGCCCCGTCGGCCTTTGATGCCAATGTATTATTATTTTCCACAGTTGAATGAGCGCAGAACAGTACGTACGGTGCCGTTTTGTACGTAGGAAAGATGAACAGAGGCTCCGTTTATTATTATTATACCCCCCAAAAAAAATTCACAAATCCACGAATATATACCCAACAGATTTCCCAGAAAACCACGATCAGGGTAAAGAAAACACAAATGTCAATCTATTTATCCCAAATAGATGAAAAAGGAAGTCAATTTTATTTATACCAAAAAAATCAGAACAATAATCAATATCCTGCCGGGGTCGCCAATTTTGTAAACGCCCCGGCTTCAAGTAAATGCCGTACGACGTTACAAACTCGGTTAAGGTGCTCTGAATAGAGATTAGTTACTGATATGGGGGCCCTTAAGAGGGCCTGGTAATGCGTTCTCTTGAAGTCTTCAGAGTTTGAAGATGTCCTAGAGCCTTGGGTGGACTCTGGTTGAGTTGTCGCTCCCGTGGTTGAGCTGTAATCACGATGTGGATAGCGTCCTGCAGGTTCTGCACTTAATTGGCTCGTCTCTCCGGGTATACCGCAACAAGATGAGTCACGGATGTAGTTAGTTGTTGGTGAAACTATCAAATCACCAGCGTAGGTATTGACAGCCGACAGAACGCACACGCGTGAAGCAGGTAGAATGCAAATGCCACAACTGACTTGCATGGTAAATTGCCGTGCTTAAATAGCATGCCATGCCTACTTGCACACTATTGGTTAAAACGGCAAGTTTCGCTTTTTTCTCATTGGTGCAACGTAAATAAAATTGAATTTAATTTACGCAATATGTCGGCCATTAATTTGTGTCCTTACACTCGCAAACGTGATTTAAGGAACATCGTAACTAATAAGATATATCTATAGATTTAAAATTTTTTTCAATAATTTCAATAATCCACAACGAAATAACAGCCTGTTTATGGAATAAATGTCGTTTGTTTATTTGCAGCTAGTTTTGCGTTCTAATTATATTGAATTCGACTTATACGCAAAAACCACTAATCATTTAATTAAACGACTTTGCTAGTTTTGGTAAATTTACGAATGTAATTTTTGTATTCGCCAAAGTGAATTGGCTGCATTATCCGGATTCCCTCAATGTTAACAAAAACCGTTTAATCTATAGGATCCCTAATGTTGATTAATTCCTCAGTTCTTCTAAAGCTAAATTTTACACTCTACAGCTTCTTCAAATTTTGAAAGCTACAACTGTAGCATTTCAGCATTAAGTGGAGCAAAGATCGGCTTAAATTCTGATAAAGGCCGAAAATTAATGATTAGTTCGGAGTTAAGCAATGACAGAGAATCGTGTGCCACTATCTAGGATCAGTTGCCATTAATGTGTTCACCCATTTGATTTTGTTACCTCATGCGGATTCACTTAGTGTTAAAAAACCGCTTTATATAGACGAAGTTTAATTTTTGTAATGAATTGGTGACTTAAGTGAACAATGGTTTCGCAAACGGTGATAACAATTATTTACGATGCTTTGTTTATACTGACAAATATATGTGCACAATGGGACTGGTTTTATATCAAGATCGCAACCTTAACTTAAAGAATTGGCAATTTGTTCATTCGTCTCTCAAGCTATTTTTTTCTCAAAAGTGGTGATAATTCAAATACAATTGCCAAAATAAAATAAAAGTCATTCACAAATTCCCATCAGCTATCATCTATTATTGTACAGATTTCGGAAATTTAATGGGCTTACAGAACTCAAATTTCGTAAGAGTTTAATGAACAAGCGTAATTAAACAAAGTACAATAAAAATATTCATTTCAACTTTGATCACATTATATTCTAAAGAATTTTATCAAAAACACTTAAAACTTGTGCCTTATTAATAACATATATGCGCAAATAAATACTGTTTGTTGCGGAGAGTCAATATATATGCAAGTATGTATTAGGTGTTGCGAACCTAGTAACAAATTAGTTCAGTTGTGACCAGAAGGATAAACCAAAGGCAGCATGAACGGAAAGTATAATCTCATGCACATTCGTTTCGTGCTTACTGGCGACTCATCAGTAGGAGCCGGTATTACGCCCTTTAACCACTATATATTTGGTGAGGAATGTGTGATAATAGGACGGTACAATCTCCTTGACGAATGTGTAAACCTATTGTAATGAAGCTAACATTATATGAAGTCAACGACAATAGCGACTTCAATGCTAACTCACACTATATAATATATATACCGAGTCTGTAAAGGATACAAACACCTTCGTAGGCGATTAGTGATCAAGCCCTGATATCGACGCAAGGCCAGAGTGTATGGTTTTAACCTGGAGTAACATTATTGTGCGGAAATGATATAGTGGTTCAAAGGGCGTAATACCAGCTCCTACTGATGAGTCTCCAGTAATCACGAAACGAATGTGCCATTGAGAATATACTCTCCGTTCATGCTATCTTTGATTTATCCTTCTGGTCACAACTGAACTAATTTGTTACTAGGTTCGCAAAACCTAATACATACTTGCATATATATTAGTTCTTCGCAACAAACAGTATTTAACTGTTATATATTGAACTGATTGATGT